>CAWWDY010001571.1:0-46820 GCA_963942605.1 Poecilus cupreus | reverse complement strand
ATACTTGAAAACGGTGTTTTGTATGCTTTTGCATGCTTAAAACAGCATTTTTATCTTGCTTTCACCAACATTAGCTATTATACACGACAGAAACATGAATATGACAGTTTAAATACTTTAAAACAGCATTTTGCATGTTTTTGCAAGCTGAAAACAGCTATTTTATCTTGATTTTGCAAACATGAGCCATTACACACGACATATACATGAATATGACAGTTTAAATATTTAAAAACGGTGTTTTGCATGCTTTTGCATGCTTAAAACAGCATTTTTATGTTGCTTTCACCACAATTAGCTATTATACGTGACAGGAACATGAATATGACCGTTTGATACTTGAAAACGGTGTTTTGTATGCTTTTGCATGCTTAAAACAGCATTTTTATCTTGCTTTCACCAACATTAGCTATTATACACGACAGAAACATGAATATGACAGTTATATACTTGAAAACAGCATTTTGTATGTTTTTGCAAGCTGAAAACAGCTATTTTATCTTGATTTTGCAAACATAAGCCATTACACACGACATATACATGAATATGACAGTTTAAATACTTGAAAACGGTGTTTTGTATGCTTTTTCATGCTTAAAACAGCATTTTTATCTTGCTTTCACCAACATTAGCTATTATACACGATAGAAACATGAATATGGAAAGTATAATACTTGAAAACAGCATTTTGTATGTTTTTGCAAGCTGAAAAACGGCTATTTTATATTGATTTTGCAAACATAAGCGATTACACACGACATATACATGAATATGACAGTTTACATACTTGAAAACGGTGTTTTGTATGATTTTGCACGCTTAAAACAGCATTTTTATCTTGTTTTCACCAACATTAGCTATTATACACGACAGAAACATGAATGTGACAGTTTAAATACTTGAAAACAGCATTTTGTATGTTTTTTGCAAGCTAAAAGCAGCTATTTTATCTTTATTTTGCAAACATAAGCCAGTACACACGACATATACATGAATATGACAGTTTAAATACTTGAAAACGGTGTTTTTGTATGCTTTTTCATGCTCAAAACAGCATTTTTATCTTGCTTCTCACCAACATTAGCTATTATACACGATAGAAACATGAATATGAAAAGTTTAAATACTTGAAAACAGCATTTTGTATGTTTTTGCAAGCTGAAAACGGCTATTTTATATTGATTTTGCAAACATAAGCCATTACACACGACATATACATGAATATGACAGTTTACATACTTGAAAACGGTGTTTTGTATGCTTTTGCATGCTTAAACAGCATTTTTATCTTGTTTTCACCAACATTAGCTATTATACACAACAGAAACATGAATATGACAGTTTAAATACTTGAAAACAGCATTTTGTATGTTTTTGCAAGCTGAAAGCAGCTATTTTATCTTGATTTTGCAAACATAAGCCATTAAACACGACATATATTGACATATGAGACAGTTTAAATACTTGAAAATGGTGTTTTGTATGCTTTTGCATGCTTAAAACAGAATTTTTATCTTGCTTTCACCAACATTAGCTATTATACACGACAGAAACATGAATATGACAGTATATATACTTGAAAACAGCATTTTATATGTTTTTGCAAGCTGAAAACAGCTATTTTATCTTGATTTTGCAAACAAAATCCATTACACACGACATATACATGAATATGACATTTTAAATATTTAAAAACGGTGTTTTGTATGCTTTTGCATGCTTAAAACAGCATTTTTGTCTTGCTTTCACCAACATTAGCTATTATACACGACAGAAACATGAATATGACAGTTTAAATACTTGAAAACAGCATTTTGTATGTTTTTGCAAGCTGAAAACAGCTATTTTATCTTGATTTTGCACACATAAGCCATTACACAGGACATAAACATGAATATGACAGTTTAAATACTTGAAAACGGTGTTTTGTATGCTTTTGCATGCTTAAAACAGCATTTTCATCTTGCTTTCACCAACATTAGCTATTATACACGACAGAAACATGAATATGACAGTATATATACTTGAAAACAGCATTTTATATGTTTTTGCAAGTTGAAAACAGCTATTTTATCTTGATTTTGCAAACAAAAGCCATTACGCACGACATATATATGAATATGACAGTTTAAATACTTGAAAACGGTGTTTTGTATGCTTTTGCATGCTTAAAACAGCATTTTTATCTTACTTTCATCAACATTAGCTACTATACACGACAGAAACATGAATATGACAGTTTAAATACTTGAAATTGGTGTTTTGTATGCTTTTGCATGCTTAAAACAGCATTTTTATCTTGCTTTCACCAACATTAGCTATTATACACGACAGATACATGAATATGACAGTTTAAATACTTGAAAACTGCATTTTGTATGTTTTTGCAAGCTGAAAACAGCTATTTTATCTTGATTTTGCAAACATAAGCCATTACACAGGACATAAACATAAATATGACAGTTTAAATACTTGAAAACGGTGTTTTGTATGCTTTTGCATGCTTAAAACAGCAGTTTTATCTTGCTTTCACCAACATTAGCTATTATACACGACAGAAACATGAATATGACAGTTTAAATACTTGAAAACAGCATTTTGTATGTTTTTGCAATCTGAAAACTGCTATTTTATCTTGATTTTGCAAACATAAGCTATTACACACGACATATACATGAATATGACAGTTTAAATACTTGAAAACGTTGTTTTGTATGCTTTTGCATGCTTGAAACAGCATTTTTATCTTGCTTTCACCAACATTAGCTATTATACACGACAGAAACATGAATATGCTAGTTTAAATACTTGAAAACAGCATTTTGTATATTTTTGCAAGCTGAAAACAGCTATTTTATCTTGATTTTGCAAACATATGCCATTACACACGACATATACATGAATATGACAGTTTAAATACTTGAAAACGGTGTTTTGTATGCTTTTGCATGCTTAAAACAGCATTTTTATCTTGCTTTCACCAACATTAGCTATTATACACGACAGAAACATGAATATGACAGTTTAAATAGTTGAAAACGGTGTTTTGTATGCTTTTGCATGCTTAAAACAGCATTTTTATCTTGCTTTTACCAACATTAGCTATTATACACGAAAGAAACATGAATATGACAGTTTAAATACTTGAAAACAGCATTTTGTATGTTTTTGCAAGCTGAAAACAGCTATTTTATCTTCATTTTGCAAACATGAGCCATTACACACGACATATACATGAATATGACAGTTTAAATACTTGAAAACGGTGTTTTGTATGCTTTTTGCATGCTTAAAACAGCATTTTTCTTGCTTTCACCAACATTAGCTATTATACACGACAGAAACATGAATATGACAGTATATATACTTGAAAACAGCATTTTATATGTTTTTGCAAGCTGAAAACAGCTATTTTATCATGATTTTGCAAACAAAAGCCATTACACACGACATATACATGAATATGACAGTTTAAATACTTGAAAACGGTGTTTTGTATGCTCTGGAATGCTTAAAACAGCATTTTTATCTTGCTTTCACTAACATTAGCTATTATACACGACAGAAGCATGAATATGACAGTTTAATTACTTGAAAACAGCATTTTGTATGTTTTTGCAAGCTGAAAACAGCTATTTTATCTTGATTTTGCAAACATAAGCCATTACACAGGACATAAACATGAATATGACTGTTTAAATACATGAATACGGTGTTTTGTATGCTTTTGCATGCTTAAAACAGCATTTTTATCTTGCTTTCACCAACATTAGCTATTATACACGACAGAAACATGAATATGACAGTTTAAATACTTGAATACAGCATTTTGTATGTTTTTGCAAGCTGAAAACTGATATTTTATCTTGATTTTGCAAACATAAGCCATTACACACGACATATACATGAATATGACAGTTTAAATACTTGAAAACGGTGTTTTGTATGCTTTTGCATGCTTGAAACAGCATTTTTATCTTGCTTTCACCAACATTAGCTATTATACACGACAGAAACATGAATATGCTAGTTTAAATACTTGAAAACAGCATTTTGTATGTTTTTGCAAGCTGAAAACAGCTATTTTATCTTGATTTTGCAAACATATGCCATTACACACGACATATACATGAATATGACAGTTTAAATACTTGAAAACGGTGTTTTGTTTGCTTTTGCATGCTTAAAACAGCATTTTTATCTTGCTTTCACCAACATTAGCTATTATACACGACAGAAACATGAATATGACAGTTTAAATACTTGAAAACAGCATTTTGTATGTTTTTGCAAGCTGAAAACAGCTATTTTATCTTGATTTTGCAAACATAAGCCATTACACACGACATATACATGAATATGACAGTTTAAATACTTGAAAACGGTGTTTTGTATGCTTTTTCATGCTTAAAACAGCATTTTTATCTTGCTTTCACCAACATTAGCTATTATACACGATAGAAACATGAATATGAAAGTTTAAATACTTGAAAACAGCATTTTGTATGTTTTTGCAAGCTGAAAACGGCTATTTTATATTGATTTTGCAAACATAAGCCATTACACACGACATATACATGAATATGACAGTTTACATACTTGAAAACGGTGTTTTGTATGCTTTTGCATGCTTAAACAGCATTTTTATCTTGTTTTCACCAACATTAGCTATTATACACAACAGAAACATGAATATGACAGTTTAAATACTTGAAAACAGCATTTTGTATGTTTTTGCAAGCCGAAAGCAGCTATTTTATCTTGATTTTGCAAACATAAGCCATTACACACGACATATACATGAATATGACAGTTTAAATACTTGAAAATGGTGTTTTGTATGCTTTTGCATGCTTAAAACAGCATTTTTATCTTGCTTTCACCAACATTAGCTATTATACGCGACAAAAACATGAATATGACAGTATATATACTTGTAAACAGCATTTTATATGTTTTTGCAAGCTGAAAACAGCTATTTTATCTTGATTTTGCAAACAAAAGCCATTACACACGACATATACATGAATATGACAGTTTAAATATTTGAAAACGGTGTTTTGTATGCTTTTGCATGCTTAAAACAGCATTTTTGTCTTGCTTTCACCAACATTAGCTATTATACACGACAGAAACATGAATATGACAGTTTAAATACTTGAAAACAGCATTTTGTATGTTTTTGCAAGCTGAAAACAGCTATTTTATCTTGATTTTGCAAACATATGCCATTACACACGACATATACATGAATATGACAGTTTAAATACTTGAAAACGGTGTTTTGTATGCTTTTGCATGCTTAAAACAGCATTTTTATCTTGCTTTCACCAACATTAGCTATTATACACGACAGAAACATGAATATGACAGTTTAAATAGTTGAAAACGGTGTTTTGTATGCTTTTGCATGCTTAAAACAGCATTTTTATCTTGCTTTTACCAACATTAGCTATTATACACGAAAGAAACATGAATATGACAGTTTTAATACTTGAAAACAGCATTTTGTATGTTTTTGCAAGCTGAAAACAGCTATTTTATCTTCATTTTGCAAACATGAGCCATTACACACGACATATACATGAATATGACAGTTTAAATACTTGAAAACGGTGTTTTGTATGCTTTTGCATGCTTAAAACAGCATTTTTATATTGCTTTCACCAACATTAGCTATTATACACGACAGAAACATGAATATGACAGTATATATACTTGAAAACAGCATTTTATATGTTTTTGCAAGCTAAAAACAGCTATTTTATCATGATTTTGCAAACAAAAGCCATTACACACGACATATACATGAATATGACAGTTTAAATACTTGAAAACGGTGTTTTGTATGCTTTTGAATGCTTAAAACAGCATTTTTATCTTGCTTTCCCCAACATTAGCTATTATACACAACAGAAACATGAATATGACAGTTTAAATACTTTAAAACAGCATTTTGAATGTTTTTGCAAGCTGAAAACAGCTATTTTATCTTGATTTTGCAAACATAAGCCATTACACAGGACATAAACATGAATATGACTGTTTAAATACATGAATACGGTGTTTTGTATGCTTTTGCATGCTTAAAACAGCATTTTTATCTTGCTTTCACCAACATTAGCTATTATACACGATAGAAACATGAATATGAAAGTTTAAATACTTGAAAACAGCATTTTGTATGTTTTTGCAAGCTGAAAACGGCTATTTTATATTGATTTTGCAAACATAAGCCATTACACACGACATATACATGAATATGACAGTTTACATACTTGAAAACGGTGTTTTGTATGCTTTTGCATGCTTAAACAGCATTTTTATCTTGTTTTCACCAACATTAGCTATTATACACAACAGAAACATGAATATGACAGTTTAAATACTTGAAAACAGCATTTTGTATGTTTTTGCAAGCCGAAAGCAGCTATTTTATCTTGATTTTGCAAACATAAGCCATTACACACGACATATACATGAATATGACAGTTTAAATACTTGAAAATGGTGTTTTGTATGCTTTTGCATGCTTAAAACAGCATTTTTATCTTGCTTTCACCAACATTAGCTATTATACGCGACAAAAACATGAATATGACAGTATATATACTTGTAAACAGCATTTTATATGTTTTTGCAAGCTGAAAACAGCTATTTTATCTTGATTTTGCAAACAAAAGCCATTACACACGACATATACATGAATATGACAGTTTAAATATTTGAAAACGGTGTTTTGTATGCTTTTGCATGCTTAAAACAGCATTTTTGTCTTGCTTTCACCAACATTAGCTATTATACACGACAGAAACATGAATATGACAGTTTAAATACTTGAAAACAGCATTTTGTATGTTTTTGCAAGCTGAAAACAGCTATTTTATCTTGATTTTGCAAACATATGCCATTACACACGACATATACATGAATATGACAGTTTAAATACTTGAAAACGGTGTTTTGTATGCTTTTGCATGCTTAAAACAGCATTTTTATCTTGCTTTCACCAACATTAGCTATTATACACGACAGAAACATGAATATGACAGTTTAAATAGTTGAAAACGGTGTTTTGTATGCTTTTGCATGCTTAAAACAGCATTTTTATCTTGCTTTTACCAACATTAGCTATTATACACGAAAGAAACATGAATATGACAGTTTTAATACTTGAAAACAGCATTTTGTATGTTTTTGCAAGCTGAAAACAGCTATTTTATCTTCATTTTGCAAACATGAGCCATTACACACGACATATACATGAATATGACAGTTTAAATACTTGAAAACGGTGTTTTGTATGCTTTTGCATGCTTAAAACAGCATTTTTATATTGCTTTCACCAACATTAGCTATTATACACGACAGAAACATGAATATGACAGTATATATACTTGAAAACAGCATTTTATATGTTTTTGCAAGCTAAAAACAGCTATTTTATCATGATTTTGCAAACAAAAGCCATTACACACGACATATACATGAATATGACAGTTTAAATACTTGAAAACGGTGTTTTGTATGCTTTTGAATGCTTAAAACAGCATTTTTATCTTGCTTTCCCCAACATTAGCTATTATACACAACAGAAACATGAATATGACAGTTTAAATACTTTAAAACAGCATTTTGAATGTTTTTGCAAGCTGAAAACAGCTATTTTATCTTGATTTTGCAAACATAAGCCATTACACAGGACATAAACATGAATATGACTGTTTAAATACATGAATACGGTGTTTTGTATGCTTTTGCATGCTTAAAACAGCATTTTTATCTTGCTTTCACCAACATTAGCTATTATACACGACAGAAACATGAATATGACAGTTTAAATACTTGAATACAGCATTTTGTATGTTTTTGCAAGCTGAAAACTGATATTTTATCTTGATTTTGCAAACATAAGCCATTACACACGACATATACATGAATATGACAGTTTAAATACTTGAAAACGGTGTTTTGTATGCTTTTGCATGCTTGAAACAGCATTTTTATCTTGCTTTCACCAACATTAGCTATTATACACGACAGAAACATGAATATGCTAGTTTAAATACTTGAAAACAGCATTTTGTATGTTTTTGCAAGCTGAAAACAGCTATTTTATCTTGATTTTGCAAACATATGCCATTACACACGACATATACATGAATATGACAGTTTAAATACTTGAAAACGGTGTTTTGTATGCTTTTGCATGCTTAAAACAGCATTTTTATCTTGCTTTCACCAACATTAGCTATTATACACGACAGAAACATGAATATGACAGTTTAAATACTTGAAAACAGCATTTTGTATGTTTTTGCAAGCTGAAAACAGCTATTTTATCTTGATTTTGCAAACATAAGCCATTACACACGACATATACATGAATATGACAGTTTAAATACTTGAAAACGGTGTTTTGTATGCTTTTTCATGCTTAAAACAGCATTTTTATCTTGCTTTCACCAACATTAGCTATTATACACGATAGAAACATGAATATGAAAGTTTAAATACTTGAAAACAGCATTTTGTATGTTTTTGCAAGCTGAAAACGGCTATTTTATATTGATTTTGCAAACATAAGCCATTACACACGACATATACATGAATATGACAGTTTACATACTTGAAAACGGTGTTTTGTATGCTTTTGCATGCTTAAACAGCATTTTTATCTTGTTTTCACCAACATTAGCTATTATACACAACAGAAACATGAATATGACAGTTTAAATACTTGAAAACAGCATTTTGTATGTTTTTGCAAGCCGAAAGCAGCTATTTTATCTTGATTTTGCAAACATAAGCCATTACACACGACATATACATGAATATGACAGTTTAAATACTTGAAAATGGTGTTTTGTATGCTTTTGCATGCTTAAAACAGCATTTTTATCTTGCTTTCACCAACATTAGCTATTATACGCGACAGAAACATGAATATGACAGTATATATACTTGTAAACAGCATTTTATATGTTTTTGCAAGCTGAAAACAGCTATTTTATCTTGATTTTGCAAACAAAAGCCATTACACACGACATATACATGAATATGACAGTTTAAATATTTGAAAACGGTGTTTTGTATGCTTTTGCATGCTTAAAACAGCATTTTTGTCTTGCTTTCACCAACATTAGCTATTATACACGACAGAAACATGAATATGACAGTTTAAATACTTGAAAACAGCATTTTGTATGTTTTTGCAAGCTGAAAACAGCTATTTTATCTTGATTTTGCAAACATATGCCATTACACACGACATATACATGAATATGACAGTTTAAATACTTGAAAACGGTGTTTTGTATGCTTTTGCATGCTTAAAACAGCATTTTTATCTTGCTTTCACCAACATTAGCTATTATACACGACAGAAACATGAATATGACAGTTTAAATAGTTGAAAACGGTGTTTTGTATGCTTTTGCATGCTTAAAACAGCATTTTTATCTTGCTTTTACCAACATTAGCTATTATACACGAAAGAAACATGAATATGACAGTTTTAATACTTGAAAACAGCATTTTGTATGTTTTTGCAAGCTGAAAACAGCTATTTTATCTTCATTTTGCAAACATGAGCCATTACACACGACATATACATGAATATGACAGTTTAAATACTTGAAAACGGTGTTTTGTATGCTTTTGCATGCTTAAAACAGCATTTTTATATTGCTTTCACCAACATTAGCTATTATACACGACAGAAACATGAATATGACAGTATATATACTTGAAAACAGCATTTTATATGTTTTTGCAAGCTAAAAACAGCTATTTTATCATGATTTTGCAAACAAAAGCCATTACACACGACATATACATGAATATGACAGTTTAAATACTTGAAAACGGTGTTTTGTATGCTTTTGAATGCTTAAAACAGCATTTTTATCTTGCTTTCACCAACATTAGCTATTATACACAACAGAAACATGAATATGACAGTTTAAATACTTGAAAACAGCATTTTGAATGTTTTTGCAAGCTGAAAACAGCTATTTTATCTTGATTTTGCAAACATAAGCCATTACACAGGACATAAACATGAATATGACTGTTTAAATACATGAATACGGTGTTTTGTATGCTTTTGCATGCTTAAAACAGCATTTTTATCTTGCTTTCACCAACATTAGCTATTATACACGACAGAAACATGAATATGACAGTTTAAATACTTGAATACAGCATTTTGTATGTTTTTGCAAGCTGAAAACTGATATTTTATCTTGATTTTGCAAACATAAGCCATTACACACGACATATATACATATTGTCTGTCGTTCTGTGAAGACGTGTTTATTGTGCTCTGCGTTAAAATGCCTAAAAAAACTATTGATACTGATTCCACTGAAGATATATCAGCCAAAATCAAAAGTGCTATCGAGAGTGTTCTCAGTGATTTTAAAAATCAATTTGATTTAATTATTGAGGATCTTAAAACCGAAATAAAGACACTTAAAAGTGAACTATCAATTTATAAATCTATTGTGGAAGCAAATACTTCTAAACCGCAGTATAGTGAAGTGATTAAAGATATATCTAATATATCGGATAATAAAGTCAGTGCTGTAAGTAAAAATATGGCCTTAAAAAACAAGCGAAATACACCATCCACAGTCAAAAGTTCGTTGACCTCTTCAATGAGCTCAGGCAACTTAATTGAACAAGCTGGAACATCAAAATCAGCTGGTAATGTTCAAAAGTCCGGTGTTTCGCGCGCGAATCAACGTACCTTTGGCAACGCACAGAGCAGTACCGAATGCAAATTGGCGGGCGCACCGAGATACGCTTACATTCACATAAGCCGTGTTGCCAGCAAGGATGCGACATCCAAGGACGTAGTGGATTATCTTCACTCCCAGGGCAAATCTGGAAAGTACGAGTGCGAAAAAATTGAACACGATGGCGATTACGCTTCCTTCAAACTACGGGTTCCGCATGAAGAATTCGCATCTTTCCTTACTCCAAATTTATGGCCTGCTGGTATACTGGTGAAAAAATTCTGGTTCCCCCGCAAACGTACCTCTCAAGGAAGTGATTTTTTAGACAACGCTCAAAGTCAGAAGTGAGGTATCCTACTAGGTTTTATTATCAAAACGTCCGCAGTATCAAAAATAAAATTTCTGACTTTTTTGCTAATATCTCTGAAGGTGAATTTGATATTGTTGGTTTAACCGAAAC
This sequence comes from Poecilus cupreus, assembly GCA_963942605.1. Taxonomy (NCBI): domain Eukaryota; kingdom Metazoa; phylum Arthropoda; class Insecta; order Coleoptera; family Carabidae; genus Poecilus; species Poecilus cupreus. The sequence continues at coordinate 35,618 of CAWWDY010001571.1, read as the reverse complement.
GTGGTTGCATCCAGATGTAGAGAATTCAGAACTTTTTCCCCCTAACTCCTACACTGTGCTCCGGAAAGATAGGGATTTTACTTCAATGAATGTCTCTCGCGGTGGCGGCGTGCTGTTAGCGTTTAAAAGTTTTTTTGAAATTGAGCAAATTGATTTATCTGTTCTACAAAATATTCTAATCACATTTGATATGATAGCTTGCAGATGTAAATTTGTGAATATCTCACTTGTAGTGTTTATTTGTTACATACCTGAGACACCTAGCCTCTCAGATTTAGAGAATCTTACAACGTATCTTGAACAATTTTGTGTTAATGAACAAAATGTGTTAATAATGGGTGACTTTAACATTCCAAATTATATCTCACATCAATATAATGACATCTTACGTGATCATTTAATTAACTTTGAGGCGTTCAATGACTTACAGCAATGTAATACCATATTAAATTGTAACAATAAATTATTAGATCTCGTCTTCACAAATCTACAAGCTACAGTTTCTCAAATAGACATACCCATAGTCAAGGTGGACGTGTACCACCCACCATTATCCATTGATGTAACTATTAAATGTAATATTCGTAAGAACTTCAGCTCAAACAATTTGATAAAAAATTATAATTTTAGAAAAGCTAATTTCCCTTTACTATATGAAGCACTGTTGAATTGTGACTGGACTGCTGTTACTGAATGTATCAATGTTAATGATGCATGTAACAAATTTTACGAGTTATTGTATTCCGTTCTCGATCTGTATGTTCCACTGTATAATTGTAAAAAGAAAAGATATCCACCATGGTTCTCACATGATGTAATTAAAAATATTAAGCTTAAATCTAAATATTATAAAAAATATAAGAAAACAAATTTAATTTATTTTCTAGATAAATATAAACAAATTAGTTGTTCTGTGAAAAACACAATTAGACAATTGTATACCAATTATATCTCTGAAATCGAAAATTCTCTTAAAACAAATCCTAAATGTTTTTGGACATTTGTACAGAATAAAAGAGGTTATTCGAGAATTCCAGGTAATATGAAATTTAACAATCTATTTGCTGATACACCGCACTCAATATTAGATTCTTTCCGCACTTACTTTAATAGTGTTTATATGGATTCATCTAATTCTTTACCACATCAATTTGCATCGTTAAATAGCCTAAGTATGTCTCACAATCTGTATCTTGATGTTACTGAAAATGATTTGCTAGACGCCCGTCACAAACTTAAAAACTCCTTAACTGCTGGACATGATCAAATACCTAGTTATTTATTAAAAGATTGTGTCGTAGCTTTCACGGTTCCGTTATTGTTCATATTTAATCTTTCAGTTTCTACTAGTCAATTTCCTGATATCTGGAAGTATACAAAGGTTGTCCCAGTATTAAAATCTGGTGATCCTTCTATTATCGAAAATTATAGACCAATTTCAATTTTATGTAATTTTGCTAAATTGTTCGAAATTATTATTTATAAAAAAATCTTCTCCGGTATAAAACAGTATTTGACATCTCACCAACATGGTTTTATGCCCAATAGATCTACTACCACCAATCTATGCATTTTTACCCAATTCGTCTCAGAAATTTTGGATAAGAAGGGCCAAGTCGACGTCATATATACTGACTTTTCCAAAGCCTTTGACAAGCTAGACCACTCGATTATATTGAGTAAGCTTTATTTCTTTGGTTTCCATGATAACTTAATTAAGTTTTTCCACTCCTATTTATTTAACCGACAATTATATGTAACATATAATGGCCACCGTTCTGCTTACTATACAGCCAAATCAGGTGTTCCACAGGGTTCAAATCTAGGCCCACTCTTATTTCTATTAGTCATTAACGATATTGTTGATAATATAACCTGCAACGTATTACTTTTCGCGGATGATGTTAAAATCTTTACAGAGATAAAGAGTGTGAGAGATTGTAACAATCTACAGAATAATATCGATAATATTTCTGAGTGGTGTCGCAAAAATAAACTTACCCTCAATATAAGTAAATGCCAAGTTATGACATATACACGACAAAAGATTCCAATTTGCTACAATTATGTAATATGTTCAGATATATTATCTCGTTCTACACTGATAAAAGATTTAGGTGTTTATTTTGACCCATTTTTAGCTTTCACGTCCCATTTAGATGAACTAATCAAATCGGCAAACAAAATGCTCGGATTCATTATCAGAAACAGTAGGCACTTTTTAAATCTCTTCGTCTTAAAAACTCTATACTATGCTTTTATTCAATCTAAAATGGATTACTGTATAATAATATGGTTTCCATCTTTTGAAATTCATATAGCGAAATTAGAAAAGCTACAGCGCAAGTTTGCTAAGTACCTATTTTTAAAAAATTATAACTCTTACCCAGATCAGAATACCAGCACTGAAACTTTACTTTTAACTTTTCAAATTGATTCCATCAGAAGCAGACATGAGTTGATTTCATTAAATTTTCTAAGAAATTTAATTAAGAATAAAACAGATTGTCCTGACCTATTAGCTAAACTATACTTTCGAGTACCTAGATATTGTTCGCGTTGTACTCAAAGTTTTTATCTTCCAAGTCACACTTCTAATGTTCTGTACAAATCTCCAATTTATGTTATGTGTAACTATTACAATAATATATCTAGCGAATTTGATATATTTCTTTAATTATTTATATATGTATTTCTTTCTTATGTTCATTTACTTGTTATAGGTTGTAAACCTTTTTCGAGTAATAAAGTTATTATTATTATTATTATTATTAACGCTGTTTTCAACTATTCAAACTGATAAATTCATGTTTTTTTCGTGCGAAACGGCGATTTATGAGAAATGACGATAAAATTGCTGTTTTAAACTTGCAAAAATATAGAAAAACGCTGTTTTCAACTATTCAAACGGATAAATTCATGTTTCTTACGTTCGAAACGGTGAATTTTTGTGAAATCACGATAAAATTGCTGTTTTAAACTTGGAAAACCATAGAAATACGCTAATTTCAAATATTCAAACTGATAAATTCATGTTTCTTTCGTGCGAAACAGCGATTTATGAGGAATGACGATAAAATTGCTGTTTACACTTGCAAAAACATAGAAAAACGCTGTTTTCAACTATTCAAACTGATAAATTCATGTTTCTTTCGTGCGAAACGGCGATTTATGAGGAATGACGATAAAATTGCTGTTTAAACTTGCAAAAACATAGAAAAACGCTGTTTTCAACTATTCAAACTGATAAATTCATGTTTCTTTCGTGCGAAACGGCGATTTATGAGAAATGACGATAAAATTGCTGTTTTAAACTTGCAAAAACATAGAAAAACGCTGTTTTGAACTATTCAAACTGACAAATTTATGTTTCATTCGTGCGAAACGGCGATTCATGAGAAATCATGATAAAACTGCTGTTTTAAACTTGCAAAAACATAGAAATACGCAGTTTTGAACTATTCAAACTGACAAATTAATGTTTCTTTCGTGCGAACCGGCGATTTATGAGAAATGACGATAAAATTGCTGTTTTAAACTTGCAAAAACATAGAAAAACGCTGTTTTGAACTATTCAAACTGACAAAGTCAAGTTTCCTTCGTGCGAAACCGTGGATTTTTGTGAAATCACGATAAAACTGCTGTTTTAAACTTGCAAAAACATAGAAAAACGCTGTTTTGAACTATTCAAACTGACAAATTCATGTTTCTTTCGTGCGAAACGGCGATTTATGAGAAATGACGATAAAATTGCTGTTTTAAACTTGCAAAAACATAGAAAACACTGTTTTCAACTATTTAAACTGATATATTCATGTTTCTTTCGTGCGAAACGGCGATTTATGAGAAATGACCATAAAATTGCTGTTTTAAACTTGCAAAATCATAGAAAAACGCTGTTTTCAATTATTCAAACAGATAAATTCATGTTTCTTACGTTCGAAACGGTGAATTTTTGTGAAATCACGATAAAATTGCTGTTTTAAACTTGGAAAACCATAGAAAAACGCTGTTTTCAACTATTCAAACTGACAAATTCATGTTTCTTCCGTGCGAAACGGCGATTTATGAGAAATGATCATAAAATGCTGTTTTAAACTTGCAAAAACATAGAAAAACGCTATTTTCAACTACTCAAACTGATAAATTCATGTTTCTTTCGTGCGAAACGGCGATTTATGAGAAATGACGATAAAATTGCTGTTTTAAACTTGCAAAAACATAGAAAAACGCTGTTTTGAACTATTCAAACTGACAAATTTATGTTTCTTTCGTGCGAAACGGCGATTCATGAGAAATCACGATAAAACTGCTGTTTTAAACTTGCAAAAACATAGAAAAACGCTGTTTTGAACTATTCAAACTGACAAATTCAAGTTTCCTTCGTGCGAAACCGTTAATTTTTGTGAAATAACGATAAAACTGCTGTTTTAAACTTGCAAAAACATAGAAAAACGCTGTTTTGAACTATTCAAACTGACAAATTCATGTTTCTTTCGTGCGAAACGGCGATTTATGAGAAATGACGATAAAATTGCTGTTTTAAACTTGCAAAAACATAGAAAACACTGTTTTCAACTATTTAAACTGATATATTCATGTTTCTTTCGTGCGAAACGGCGATTTATGAGAAATGACCATAAAATTGCTGTTTTAAACTTGCAAAATCATAGAAAAACGCTGTTTTCAATTATTCAAACAGATAAATTCATGTTTCTTACGTTCGAAACGGTGAATTTTTGTGAAATCACGATAAAATTGCTGTTTTAAACTTGGAAAACCATAGAAAAACGCTGTTTTCAACTATTCAAACTGACAAATTCATGTTTCTTCCGTGCGAAACGGCGATTTATGAGAAATGATCATAAAATGCTGTTTTAAACTTGCAAAAACATAGAAAAACGCTATTTTCAACTACTCAAACTGATAAATTCATGTTTCTTTCGTGCGAAACGGCGATTTATGAGAAATGACGATAAAATTGCTGTTTTAAACTTGCAAAAACATAGAAAAACGCTGTTTTGAACTATTCAAACTGACAAATTTATGTTTCTTTCGTGCGAAACGGCGATTCATGAGAAATCACGATAAAACTGCTGTTTTAAACTTGCAAAAACATAGAAATACGCAGTTTTGAACTATTCAAACTGACAAATTCATGTTTCTTTCGTGCGAACCGGCGATTTATGAGAAATGACGATAAAATTGCTGTTTTAAACTTGCAAAACCATAGAAAAACGCAGTTTTGAACTATTCAAACTGACAAATTAATGTTTCTTTCGTGCGAAACCGTGGATTTTTGTGAAATCACGATAAAACTGCTGTTTTAAACTTGCAAAAACATAAAAAAACGCTGTTTTGAACTATTCAAACTGACAAATTCATGTTTCTTTCGTGCGAAACGGCGATTTATGAGAAATGACGATAAAATTGCTGTTTTAAACTTGCAAAAACATAGAAAACACTGTTTTCAACTATTCAAACTGATAAATTCATGTTTCTTTCGTGCGACACGGCGATTTATGAGAAATGACGATAAAATTGCTGTTTTAAACTTGCAAAAACATAGAAAATCGCTGTTTTGAACTATTCAAACTGACAAATTCATGTTTCTTTTGTGCGAAACGGCGATTTATGAGAAATGACGATAAAATTGCTGTTTAAACTTGCAAAAACATAAAAAAAACCCTGTTTTCAACTATTCAAACTGATAAATTCATGTTTCTTTCGTGCGAAACGGCGATTTATGAGAAATGACGATAAAATTGCTGTTTTAAACTTGCAAAAACATAGAAAAACGCTGTTTTCAACTATTCAAACTGATAAATTCATGTTTCTTTCGTGCGAAACGGCGATTTATGAGAAATGACGCTAAAATTGCTGTTCTAAACTTGCAAAAACATAGAAAAACGCTGTTTTCAACTATTCAAACTGATAAATTCATGTTTTTTTCGTGCGAAACGGCGATTTATGAGAATTGACGATAAAATTGCTGTTTTAAACTTGCAAAAACATAGAAAAACGCTGTTTTCAACTATTCAAACGTATAAATTCATGTTTCTTACGTTCGAAACGGTGAATTTTTGTGAAATCACGATAAAATTGCTGTTTTAAACTTGGAAAACCATAGAAATACGCTAATTTCAAATATTCAAACTGATAAATTCATGTTTTTTACGTTCGAAACGGTGAATTTTTGTGAAATCACGATAAAATTGCTGTTTTAAACTTGCAAAACCATAGAAAAACGCTGTTTTCAACTATTCAAACTGACAAATTCATGTTTCTTCCGTGCGAAACGGCGATTTATGAGAAATGACGATAAAATTACTGTTTTAACTTGCAAAAACATAGAAAAACGCTGTTTTCAACCATTCAAACTGATAAATTCATGTTTCTTTCGTGCGAAACGGCGATTTATGAGGAATGACGATAAAATTGCTGTTTAAACTTGCAAAAACATAGAAAAACGCTGTTTTCAACTATTCAAACTGATAAATTCATGTTTCTTTCGTGCGAAACAGCGATTCATGAGAAATCACGATAAAACTGCTGTTTTAAACTTGCAAAAACATAGAGAAACGCAGTTTTGAACTATTCAAACTGACAAATTCATGTTTCTTTCGTGCGAAACCGTGGATTTTTTTGAAATCACGATAAAACTGCTGTTTTAAACTTGCAGAAACATAGAAAAACGCTGTTTTGAACTATTCAAACTGACAAATTCATGTTTCTTTCGTGCGAAACGGCGATTTATGAGAAATGACGATAAAATTGCTGTTTTAAACTTGCAAAAACATAGAAAAACGCTGTTTTCAACTATTCACACTGATAAATTCATGTTTTTTCGTGCGAAACGGCGATTTATGAGAAATGACCATAAAATTGCTGTTTTAAACTTGCAAAAACATAGAAAAACGCTGTTTTCAACTATTCAAACTGATAAATTCATGTATCTTACGTTCGAAACGGTGAATTTTTGTGAAATCACGATAAAATTGCTGTTTTAAACTTGGAAAACCATAGAAAAACGCTGTTTTCAACTATTCAAACTGATAAATTCATGTTTCTTACGTTCGAAACGGTGGATTTTTGCGAAATCACGATAAAATTGCTGTTTTAAACTTGCAAAACCATAGAAAAACGCTGTTTTCAACTATTCAAACTGACAAATTCATGTTTCTTCCGTGCGAAACGGCGATTTATGAGAAATGACGATAAAATGCTGTTTTAAACTTGCAAAAACATAGAAAAACGCTATTTTCAACTACTCAAACTGATAAATTCATGTTTCTTTCGTGCGTAACGGCGATTTATGAAAAATAACGATAAAATTGCTGTTTTAAACTTGCAAAAACATAGAAAAACGCTGTTCTGAACTATTCAAACTGATAAATTCATGTTTCTTTCGTGCGAAACGGCAATTTATGAGAAATGACGATAAAATTGCTGTTTTAAACTTGCAAAAACATAGAAAAACGCTGTTTTCAACTATTCAAACTGATAAATTCATGTTTCTTTCGTGCGAAACGGCGATTTATGAGGAATGACGATAAAATTGCTGTTTAAATTTGCAAAAACCTAGAAAAACGCTGTTTTCAACTATTCAAACTGATAAATTCATGTTTCTTTCGTGCGAAACGGCGATTTATGAGAAATGACGATATAATTGCTGTTTTAAGCTTGCAAAACATAGAAAAACGCTGTTTTGAACTATTCAAACTGACAAATTCATGTTTCTTTCGTGCGATACGGCGATTTATGAGAAATGACGATAAAATTGCTGTTTTAAATTTGCAAAAACATAGAAAAACGCTGTTTTCAACTATTCAAACTGATAAATTCATGTTTCTTTCGTTCGAAACGGTAGATTTTTGTGAAATCACGATAAAACTGCTGTTTTAAACTTGAAAAACATAGAAAAACGCTGTTTTGAACTATTCAAACTGACAAATTCATGTTTCTTTCGTGTGAAACGGCGATTTATGAGAAATGACGATAAAATTGCAGTTTTAAACTTGCAAAAACATAGGAAAACGCTGTATTGAACTATTCAAACTGACAAATTCATGTTTCTTTCGTGCGAAACGGCGATTTATGAGAAATGACGATAAAATTGCTGTTTTAAACTTGCAAAAACATAGAAAAACGCTGTATTCAACTATTCAAACTGATAAATTCATGTTTCTTTCGTGCGAAACGGCGATTTATGAGAAATGACGATAAAATTGCTGTTTTAAACTTGCAAAAACATAGAAAAACGCTGTTTTCAACTATTGAAACTGATAAATTCAGGTTTCTTTCGTGCGAAACGGCGATTTATGAGAAATGACGATAAAATTGCTTTTTTAAACTTGCAAAAACATAGAAAAACGCTGTTTTCAACTATTCAAACTGATAAATTCATGTTTCTTTCGTGCGAAACGGCGATTTATGAAAAATGACGAAAAAATTGCTGTTTTAAACTTGCAAAAACATAGAAAAGCGCTGTTTTGAACTATTCAAACTGACAAATTCATGTTTCTTTCGTGCGAAACGGCGATTTATGAGAAATGACGATAAAATTGCTGTTTTAAACTTGCAAAAACATAGAAAATCGCTGTTTTGAACAATTCAAACTGACAAATTCATGTTTCTTTCGTGCGATACGGCGATTTATGAGAAATGACGATAAAATTGCTGTTTAAACTTGCAAAAACATAAAAAAACCCTGTTTTCAACTATTCAAACTGATAAATTCATGTTTCTTTCGTGCGAAACGGCGATTTATGAGAAATGACGACAAAATTGCTGTTCTAAACTTGCAAAAACATAGTAAAACGCTGTTTTCAACTATTCTAACTGATAAATTCATGTTTTTTTCGTGCGAAACGGCGATTTATGAGAAATGACGATAAAATTGCTGTTTTAAACTTGCAAAAACATAGAAAAACGCTGTTTTCAACTATTCAAACGGATAAATTCATGTTCCTTACGTTCGAAACGGTGAATTTTTGTGAAATCACGATAAAATTGCTGTTTTAAACTTGGAAAACCATAGGAAAACGCTGATTTCAACTATTCAAACTGATAAATTCATGTTTCTTACGTTCGAAACGGTGGATTTTTGTGAAATCACGATAAAATTGCTGTTTTAAACTTGCAAAACCATAGAAAAACGCTGTTTTCAACTATTCAAACTGACAAATTCATGTTTCTTCCGTGCGAAACGGCGATTTATGAGAAATGACGATAAAATGCTGTTTTAAACTTGCAAAAACATAGAAAAACGCTATTTTCAACTACTCAAACTGATAAATTCATGTTTCTTTCGTGCGTAACGGCGATTTATGAAAAATAACGATAAAATTGCTGTTTTAAACTTGCAAAAACATAGAAAAACGCTGTTCTGAACTATTCAAACTGATAAATTCATGTTTCTTTCGTGCGAAACGGCAATTTATGAGAAATGACGATAAAATTGCTGTTTTAAACTTGCAAAAACATAGAAAAACGCTGTTTTCAACTATTCAAACTGATAAATTCATGTTTCTTTCGTGCGAAACGGCGATTTATGAGGAATGACGATAAAATTGCTGTTTAAATTTGCAAAAACCTAGAAAAACGCTGTTTTCAACTATTCAAACTGATAAATTCATGTTTCTTTCGTGCGAAACGGCGATTTATGAGAAATGACGATATAATTGCTGTTTTAAGCTTGCAAAACATAGAAAAACGCTGTTTTGAACTATTCAAACTGACAAATTCATGTTTCTTTCGTGCGATACGGCGATTTATGAGAAATGACGATAAAATTGCTGTTTTAAATTTGCAAAAACATAGAAAAACGCTGTTTTCAACTATTCAAACTGATAAATTCATGTTTCTTTCGTTCGAAACGGTAGATTTTTGTGAAATCACGATAAAACTGCTGTTTTAAACTTGAAAAACATAGAAAAACGCTGTTTTGAACTATTCAAACTGACAAATTCATGTTTCTTTCGTGTGAAACGGCGATTTATGAGAAATGACGATAAAATTGCAGTTTTAAACTTGCAAAAACATAGGAAAACGCTGTATTGAACTATTCAAACTGACAAATTCATGTTTCTTTCGTGCGAAACGGCGATTTATGAGAAATGACGATAAAATTGCTGTTTTAAACTTGCAAAAACATAGAAAAACGCTGTATTCAACTATTCAAACTGATAAATTCATGTTTCTTTCGTGCGAAACGGCGATTTATGAGAAATGACGATAAAATTGCTGTTTTAAACTTGCAAAAACATAGAAAAACGCTGTTTTCAACTATTGAAACTGATAAATTCAGGTTTCTTTCGTGCGAAACGGCGATTTATGAGAAATGACGATAAAATTGCTGTTTTAAACTTGCAAAAACATAGAAAAACGCTGTTTTCAACTATTCAAACTGATAAATTCATGTTTCTTTCGTGCGAAACGGCGATTTATGAAAAATGACGAAAAAATTGCTGTTTTAAACTTGCAAAAACATAGAAAAGCGCTGTTTTGAACTATTCAAACTGACAAATTCATGTTTCTTTCGTGCGAAACGGCGATTTATGAGAAATGACGATAAAATTGCTGTTTTAAACTTGCAAAAACATAGAAAATCGCTGTTTTGAACAATTCAAACTGACAAATTCATGTTTCTTTCGTGCGATACGGCGATTTATGAGAAATGACGATAAAATTGCTGTTTAAACTTGCAAAAACATAAAAAAACCCTGTTTTCAACTATTCAAACTGATAAATTCATGTTTCTTTCGTGCGAAACGGCGATTTATGAGAAATGACGACAAAATTGCTGTTCTAAACTTGCAAAAACATAGTAAAACGCTGTTTTCAACTATTCTAACTGATAAATTCATGTTTTTTTCGTGCGAAACGGCGATTTATGAGAAATGACGATAAAATTGCTGTTTTAAACTTGCAAAAACATAGAAAAACGCTGTTTTCAACTATTCAAACGGATAAATTCATGTTCCTTACGTTCGAAACGGTGAATTTTTGTGAAATCACGATAAAATTGCTGTTTTAAACTTGGAAAACCATAGGAAAACGCTGATTTCAACTATTCAAACTGATAAATTCATGTTTCTTACGTTCGAAACGGTGGATTTTTGTGAAATCACGATAAAATTGCTGTTTTAAACTTGCAAAACCATAGAAAAACGCTGTTTTCAACTATTCAAACTGACAAATTCATGTTTCTTCCGTGCGAAACGGCGATTTATGAGAAATGACGATAAAATTACTGTTTTAAACTTGCAAAAACATAGAAATACGCAGTTTTGAACTATTCAAACTGACAAATTCATGTTTCTTTCGTGCGAACCGGCGATTTATGAGAAATGACGATAAAATTGCTGTTTTAAACTTGCAAAAACATAGAAAAACGCTGTTTTGAACTATTCAAACTGACAAATTCATGTTTCTTTCGTGCGAAACCGTGGATTTTTGTGAAATCACGATAAAACTGCTGTTTTAAACTTGCAAAAACATAGAAAAACGCTGCTTTGAACTATTCAAACTGACAAATTCATGTTTCTTTCGTGCGAAACGGCGATTTATGAGAAATGACGATAAAATTGCTGTTTTAAACTTGCAAAACCATAGAAAAACGCTGTTTTCAACTATTCAAACTGACAAATTCATGTTTCTTCCGTGCGAAACGGCGATTTATGAGAAATGACGATAAAATTACTGTTTTAAACTTGCAAAAACATAGAAAAACGCTGTTTTCAACTATTCAAACTGATAAATTCATGTTTCTTTCGTGCGAAACGGCGATTTATGAGAAATGACGATAAAATTGCTGTTTTAAACTTGCAAAACATAGAAAAACGCTGTTTTGAACTATTCAAACTGACAAATTCATGTTTCTTTCGTGCGAAACGGCGATTTATGAGAAATGACGATAAAATTGCTGTTTTAAATTTGCAGAAACATAGAAAAACGCTGTTTTGAACTATTCAAACTGACAAATTCATGTTTCTTTCGTGCGAAACGGCGATTTATGAGAAATGACGAAAAAATTGCTGTTTTAAACTTGCAAAAACATAGAAAAACGCTGTTTTCAACTATTCACACTGATAAATTCATGTTTTTTTCGTGCGAAACGGCGATTTATGAGAAATGACCATAAAATTGCTGTTTTAAACTTGCAAAAACATAGAAAAACGCTGTTTTCAACTATTCACACTGATAAATTCATGTTTTTTTCGTGCGAAACGGCGATTTATGAGAAATGACCATAAAATTGCTGTTTTAAACTTGCAAAAACATAGAAAAACGCTGTTTTCAACTATTCAAACTGATAAATTCATGTATCTTACGTTCGAAACGGTGAATTTTTGTGAAATCACGATAAAATTGCTGTTTTAAACTTGGAAAACCATAGAAAAACGCTGTTTTCAACTATTCAAACTGATAAATTCATGTTTCTTACGTTCGAAACGGTGGATTTTTGCGAAATCACGATAAAATTGCTGTTTTAAACTTGCAAAACCATAGAAAAACGCTGTTTTCAACTATTCAAACTGACAAATTCATGTTTCTTCCGTGCGAAACGGCGATTTATGAGAAATGACGATAAAATGCTGTTTTAAACTTGCAAAAACATAGAAAAACGCTATTTTCAACTACTCAAACTGATAAATTCATGTTTCTTTCGTGCGTAACGGCGATTTATGAAAAATAACGATAAAATTGCTGTTTTAAACTTGCAAAAACATAGAAAAACGCTGTTCTGAACTATTCAAACTGATAAATTCATGTTTCTTTCGTGCGAAACGGCGATTTATGAAAAATGACGATAAAATTGCTGTTTTAAACTTGCAAAAACATAGAAAAACGCTGTTTTCAACTATTCAAACTGATAAATTCATGTTTCTTTCGTGCGAAACGGCGATTTATGAGGAATGACGATAAAATTGCTGTTTAAATTTGCAAAAACATAGAAAAACGCTGTTTTCAACTATTCAAACTGATAAATTCATGTTTCTTTCGTGCGAAACGGCGATTTATGAGAAATGACGATAAAATTGCTGTTTTAAACTTGCAAAACATAGAAAAACGCTGTTTTGAACTATTCAAACTGACAAATTCATGTTTCTTTCGTGCGAAACGGCGATTTATGAGAAATGACGATAAAATTGCTGTTTTAAATTTGCAAAAACATAGAAAAACGCTGTTTTCAACTATTCAAACTGATAAATTCATGTTTTTTTCGTTCGAAACGGTAGTTTTTTGTGAAATCACGATAAAACTGCTGTTTTAAACTTGCAAAACATAGAAAAACGCTGTTTTGAACTATTCAAACTGACAAATTCATGTTTCTTTCGTGCGAAACGGCGATTTATGAGAAATGACGATAAAATTGCTGTTTTAAACTTGCAAAAACATAGAAACAACTGTTTTCAACTATTCAAACTGATAAATTCATGTTTCTTTCGTGCGAAACGGCGATTTATGAGAAATGACGATAAAATTGCTGTTTTAAACTTGCAAAAACATAGAAAATCGCTGTTTTGAACTATTCAAACTGACAAATTCATGTTTCTTTCGTGCGAAACGGCGATTTATGAGAAATGACGATAAAATTGCTGTTTTAAACTTGCAAAAACATAGAAAAACGCTGTTTTCAACTATTCAAACTGATAAATTCATGTTTCTTTCGTGCGAAACGGCGATTTATGAGAAATGACGACAAAATTGCTGTTCTAAACTTGCAAAAACATAGTAAAACGCTGTTTTCAACTATTCATACTGATAAATTCATGTTTTTTTCGTGCGAAACGGCGATTTATGAGAAATGACGATAAAATTGCTGTTTTAAACTTGCAAAAACATAGAAAAAACGCTGTTTTCAACTATTCAAACGGATAAATTCATGTTTCTTACGTTCGAAACGGTGAATTTTTGTGAAATCACGATAAAATTGCTGTTTTAAACTTGGAAAACCATAGGAAAACGCTGATTTCAACTATTCAAAATGATAAATTCATGTTTCTTACGTTCGAAACGGTGGATTTTTGTGAAATCACGATAAAATTGCTGTTTTAAACTTGCAAAACCATAGAAAAACGCTGTTTTCAACTATTCAAACTGACAAATTCATGTTTCTTCCGTGCGAAACGGCGATTAATGAGAAATGACGATAAAATTACTGTTTTAAACATGCAAAAACATAGAAAAAACGCTGTTTTCAACTATTCAAACTGATAAATTCATGTTTCTTTCGTGCGAAACGGCGATTTATGAGGAATGACGATAAAATTGCTGTTTAAACTTGCAAAAACATAGAAAAACGCTGTTTTCAACTATTCAAACTGATAAATTCATGTTTCTTTCGTGCGAAACGGCGATTTATGAGAAATGACCATAAAATTGCTGTTTTAAACTTGCAAAAACATAGAAAAACGCTGTTTTCAACTATTCAAACTGATAAATTCATGTTTCTTTCGTGCGAAACGGCGATTTATGAGGAATGACGATAAAATTGCTGTTTAAATTTGCAAAAACATAGAAAAACGCTGTTTTCAACTATTCAAACTGATAAATTCATGTTTCTTTCGTGCGAAACGGCGATTTATGAGAAATGACGATAAAATTGCTGTTTTAAACTTGCAAAACATAGAAAAACGCTGTTTTGAACTATTCAAACTGACAAATTCATGTTTCTTTCGTGCGAAACGGCGATTTATGAGAAATGACGATAAAATTGCTGTTTTAAACTTGCAAAAACATAGAAAAACGCTGTTTTCAACTATTCACACTGATAAATTCATGTTTTTTTCGTGCGAAACGGCGATTTATGAGAAATGACCATAAAATTGCTGTTTTAAACTTGCAAAAACATAGAAAAACGCTGTTTTCAACTATTCACACTGATAAATTCATGTTTTTTTCGTGCGAAACGGCGATTTATGAGAAATGACCATAAAATTGCTGTTTTAAACTTGCAAAAACATAGAAAAACGCTGTTTTCAACTATTCAAACTGATAAATTCATGTATCTTACGTTCGAAACGGTGAATTTTTGTGAAATCACGATAAAATTGCTGTTTTAAACTTGGAAAACCATAGAAAAACGCTGTTTTCAACTATTCAAACTGATAAATTCATGTTTCTTACGTTCGAAACGGTGGATTTTTGCGGAATCACGATAAAATTGCTGTTTTAAACTTGCAAAACCATAGAAAAACGCTGTTTTCAACTATTCAAACTGACAAATTCATGTTTCTTCCGTGCGAAACGGCGATTTATGAGAAATGACGATAAAATGCTGTTTTAAACTTGCAAAAACATAGAAAAACGCTATTTTCAACTACTCAAACTGATAAATTCATGTTTCTTTCGTGCGTAACGGCGATTTATGAAAAATAACGATAAAATTGCTGTTTTAAACTTGCAAAAACATAGAAAAACGCTGTTCTGAACTATTCAAACTGATAAATTCATGTTTCTTTCGTGCGAAACGGCGATTTATGAGAAATGACGATAAAATTGCTGTTTTAAACTTGCAAAAACATAGAAAAACGCTGTTTTCAACTATTCAAACTGATAAATTCATGTTTCTTTCGTGCGAAACGGCGATTTATGAGGAATGACGATAAAATTGCTGTTTAAATTTGCAAAAACATAGAAAAACGCTGTTTTCAACTATTCAAACTGATAAATTCATGTTTCTTTCGTGCGAAACGGCGATTTATGAGAAATGACGATAAAATTGCTGTTTTAAACTTGCAAAACATAGAAAAACGCTGTTTTGAACTATTCAAACTGACAAATTCATGTTTCTTTCGTGCGAAACGGCGATTTATGAGAAATGACGATAAAATTGCTGTTTTAAATTTGCAAAA
Source organism: Poecilus cupreus (assembly GCA_963942605.1). Classification (NCBI taxonomy): domain Eukaryota; kingdom Metazoa; phylum Arthropoda; class Insecta; order Coleoptera; family Carabidae; genus Poecilus; species Poecilus cupreus. Next base: position 19,755 of record CAWWDY010001571.1, on the reverse strand, counting down.
ACATAGAAAAACGCTGTTTTCAACTATTCAAACTGATAAATTCATGTTTCTTTCGTTCGAAACGGTAGATTTTTGTGAAATCACGATAAAACTGCTGTTTTAAACTTGCAAAACATAGAAAAACGCTGTTTTGAACTATTCAAACTGACAAATTCATGTTTCTTTCGTGTGAAACGGCGATTTATGAGAAATGACGATAAAATTGCAGTTTTAAACTTGCAAAAACATAGAAAAACGCTGTTTTGAACTATTCAAACTGACAAATTCATGTTTCTTACGTGCGAAACGGCGATTTATGAGAAATGACGATAAAATTGCTGTTTTAAACTTGCAAAAACATAGAAAAACGCTGTATTCAACTATTCAAACTGATAAATTCATGTTTCTTTCGTGCGAAACGGCGATTTATGAGAAATGCCGATAAAATTGCTGTTTTAAACTTGCAAAAACATAGAAAAACGCTGTTTTCAACTATTCAAATTGATAAATTCAGGTTTCTTTCGTGCGAAACGGCGATTTATGAGAAATGACGATAAAATTGCTGTTTTAAACTTGCAAAAACATAGAAAAACGCTGTTTTCAACTATTCAAACTGATAAATTCATGTTTCTTTCGTGCGAAACGGCGATTTATGAAAAATGACGAAAAAATTGCTGTTTTAAACTTGCAAAAACATAGAAAAGCGCTGTTTTGAACTATTCAAACTGACAAATTCATGTTTCTTTCGTGCGAAACGGCCATTTATGAGAAATGACGATAAAATGCTGTTTTAAACTTGCAAAACATAGAAAAACGCTGTTTTGAACTATTCAAACTGACAAATTCATGTTTCTTTCGTGCGAAACGGCGATTTATGAGAAATGACGATAAAATTGCTGTTTTAAATTTGCAGAAACATAGAAAAACGCTGTTTTGAACTATTCAAACTGACAAATTCATGTTTCTTTCGTGCGAAACGGCGATTTATGAGAAATGACGATAAAATTGCTGTTTTAAACTTGCAAAAACATAGAAAAACGCTGTTTTCAACTATTCACACTGATAAATTCATGTTTTTTTCGTGCGAAACGGCGATTTATGAGAAATGACCATAAAATTGCTGTTTTAAACTTGCAAAAACATAGAAAAACGCTGTTTTCAACTATTCACACTGATAAATTCATGTTTTTTTTCGTGCGAAACGGCGATTTATGAGAAATGACCATAAAATTGCTGTTTTAAACTTGCAAAAACATAGAAAAACGCTGTTTTCAACTATTCAAACTGATAAATTCATGTATCTTACGTTCGAAACGGTGAATTTTTGTGAAATCACGATAAAATTGCTGTTTTAAACTTGGAAAACCATAGAAAAACGCTGTTTTCAACTATTCAAACTGATAAATTCATGTTTCTTACGTTCGAAACGGTGGATTTTTGCGAAATCACGATAAAATTGCTGTTTTAAACTTGCAAAACCATAGAAAAACGCTGTTTTCAACTATTCAAACTGACAAATTCATGTTTCTTCCGTGCGAAACGGCGATTTATGAGAAATGACGATAAAATGCTGTTTTAAACTTGCAAAAACATAGAAAAACGCTATTTTCAACTACTCAAACTGATAAATTCATGTTTCTTTCGTGCGTAACGGCGATTTATGAAAAATAACGATAAAATTGCTGTTTTAAACTTGCAAATACATAGAAAAACGCTGTTCTGAACTATTCAAACTGATAAATTCATGTTTCTTTCGTGCGAAACGGCGATTTATGAGAAATGACGATAAAATTGCTGTTTTAAACTTGCAAAACATAGAAAAACGCTGTTTTTAACTATTCAAACTGACAAATTCATGTTTCTTTCGTGCGAAACGGCGATTTATGAGAAATGACGATAAAATTGCTGTTTTAAATTTGCAAAAACATAGAAAAACGCTGTTTTCAACTATTCAAACTGATAAATTCATGTTTCTTTCGTTCGAAACGGTAGATTTTTGTGAAATCACGATAAAACTGCTGTTTTAAACTTGCAAAACATAGAAAAACGCTGTTTTGAACTATTCAAACTGACAAATTCATGTTTCTTTCGTGTGAAACGGCGATTTATGAGAAATGACGATAAAATTGCAGTTTTAAACTTGCAAAAACATAGAAAAACGCTGTTTTGAACTATTCAAACTGACAAATTCATGTTTCTTTCGTGCGAAACGGCGATTTATGAGAAATGACGATAAAATTGCTCTTTTAAACTTGCAAAAACATAGAAAAACGCTGTATTCAACTATTCAAACTGATAAATTCATGTTTCTTTCGTGCGAAACGGCGATTTATGAGAAATGCCGATAAAATTGCTGTTTTAAACTTGCAAAAACATAGAAAAACGCTGTTTTCAACTATTCAAATTGATAAATTCAGGTTTCTTTCGTGCGAAACGGCGATTTATGAGAAATGACGATAAAATTGCTGTTTTAAACTTGCAAAAACATAGAAAAACGCTGTTTTCAACTATTCAAACTGATAAATTCATGTTTCTTTCGTGCGAAACGGCGATTTATGAAAAATGACGAAAAAATTGCTGTTTTAAACTTGCAAAAACATAGAAAAGCGCTGTTTTGAACTATTCAAACTGACAAATTCATGTTTCTTTCGTGCGAAACGGCCATTTATGAGAAATGACGATAAAATGCTGTTTTAAACTTGCAAAACATAGAAAAACGCTGTTTTGAACTATTCAAACTGACAAATTCATGTTTCTTTCGTGCGAAACGGCGATTTATGAGAAATGACGATAAAATTGCTGTTTTAAATTTGCAGAAACATAGAAAAACGCTGTTTTGAACTATTCAAACTGACAAATTCATGTTTCTTTCGTGCGAAACGGCGATTTATGAGAAATGACGATAAAATTGCTGTTTTAAACTTGCAAAAACATAGAAAAACGCTGTTTTCAACTATTCACACTGATAAATTCATGTTTTTTTCGTGCGAAACGGCGATTTATGAGAAATGACCATAAAATTGCTGTTTTAAACTTGCAAAAACATAGAAAAACGCTGTTTTCAACTATTCACACTGATAAATTCATGTTTTTTTTCGTGCAAAACGGCGATTTATGAGAAATGACCATAAAATTGCTGTTTTAAACTTGCAAAAACATAGAAAAACGCTGTTTTCAACTATTCAAACTGATAAATTCATGTATCTTACGTTCGAAACGGTGAATTTTTGTGAAATCACGATAAAATTGCTGTTTTAAACTTGGAAAACCATAGAAAAACGCTGTTTTCAACTATTCAAACTGATAAATTCATGTTTCTTACGTTCGAAACGGTGGATTTTTGCGAAATCACGATAAAATTGCTGTTTTAAACTTGCAAAACCATAGAAAAACGCTGTTTTCAACTATTCAAACTGACAAATTCATGTTTCTTCCGTGCGAAACGGCGATTTATGAGAAATGACGATAAAATGCTGTTTTAAACTTGCAAAAACATAGAAAAACGCTATTTTCAACTACTCAAACTGATAAATTCATGTTTCTTTCGTGCGTAACGGCGATTTATGAAAAATAACGATAAAATTGCTGTTTTAAACTTGCAAATACATAGAAAAACGCTGTTCTGAACTATTCAAACTGATAAATTCATGTTTCTTTCGTGCGAAACGGCGATTTATGAGAAATGACGATAAAATTGCTGTTTTAAACTTGCAAAACATAGAAAAACGCTGTTTTTAACTATTCAAACTGACAAATTCATGTTTCTTTCGTGCGAAACGGCGATTTATGAGAAATGACGATAAAATTGCTGTTTTAAATTTGCAAAAACATAGAAAAACGCTGTTTTCAACTATTCAAACTGATAAATTCATGTTTCTTTCGTTCGAAACGGTAGATTTTTGTGAAATCACGATAAAACTGCTGTTTTAAACTTGCAAAACATAGAAAAACGCTGTTTTGAACTATTCAAACTGACAAATTCATGTTTCTTTCGTGTGAAACGGCGATTTATGAGAAATGACGATAAAATTGCAGTTTTAAACTTGCAAAAACATAGAAAAACGCTGTTTTGAACTATTCAAACTGACAAATTCATGTTTCTTTCGTGCGAAACGGCGATTTATGAGAAATGACGATAAAATTGCTCTTTTAAACTTGCAAAAACATAGAAAAACGCTGTATTCAACTATTCAAACTGATAAATTCATGTTTCTTTCGTGCGAAACGGCGATTTAAGAGAAATTACGATAAAATTGCTGTTTTAAACTTGCAAAAACATAGAAAAACGCTGTTTTCAACTATTCAAACTGATAAATTCTGGTTTCTTTCGTGCGAAACGGCGATTTATGAGAAATGACGATAAAATTGCTGTTTTAAACTTGCAAAAACATAGAAAAACGCTGTTTTCAACTATTCAAACTGATAAATTCATGTTTCTATCGTGCGAAACGGCGATTTATGAAAAATGACGAAAAAATTGCTGTTTTAAACTTGCAAAAACAGAGAAAAGCGCTGTTTTGAACTATTCAAACTGACAAATTCATGTTTCTTTCGTGCGAAACGGCGATTTATGAGAAATGACGATAAAATTGCTGTTTTAAACTTGCAAAAACATAGAAAATCGCTGTTTTGAACAATTCAAACTGACAAATTCATGTTTCTTTCGTGCGATACGGCGATTTATGAGAAATGACGATAAAATTGCTGTTTAAACTTGCAAAAACATAAAAAAACCCTGTTTTCAACTATTCAAACTGATAAATTCATGTTTCTTTCGTGCTAAACGGCGATTTATGAGAAATGACGACAAAATTGCTGTTCTAAACTTGCAAAAACATAGTAAAACGCTGTTTTCAACTATTCTAACTGATAAATTCATGTTTTTTTCGTGCGAAACGGCGATTTATGAGAAATGACGATAAAATTGCTGTTTTAAACTTGCAAAAACATAGAAAAACGCTGTTTTCAACTATTCAAACGGATAAATTCATGTTCCTTACGTTCGAAACGGTGAATTTTTGTGAAATCACGATAAAATTGCTGTTTTAAACTTGGAAAACCATAGGAAAACGCTGATTTCAACTATTCAAACTAATAAATTCATGTTTCTTACGTTCGAAACGGTGGATTTTTGTGAAATCACGATAAAATTGCTGTTTTAAACTTGCAAAACCATAGAAAAACGCTGTTTTCAACTATTCAAACTGACAAATTCATGTTTCTTCCGTGCGAAACTGCGATTTATGAGAAATGACGATAAAATTACTGTTTTAAACTTGCAAAAACATAGAAATACGCAGTTTTGAACTATTCAAACTGACAAATTCATGTTTCTTTCATGCGAACCGGCGATTTATGAGAAATGACGATAAAATTGCTGTTTTAAACTTGCAAAAACATAGAAAAACGCTGTTTTGAACTATTCAAACTGACAAATTCATGTTTCTTTCGTGCGAAACCGTGGATTTTTGTGAAATCACGATAAAACTGCTGTTTTAAACTTGCAAAAACATAGAAAAACGCTGCTTTGAACTATTCAAACTGACAAATTCATGTTTCTTTCGTGCGAAACGGCGATTTATGAGAAATGACGATAAAATTGCTGTTTTAAACTTGCAAAAACATAGAAACAACTGTTATCAACTATTCAAACTGATAAATTCATGTTTCTTTCGTGCGAAACGGCGATTTATGAGAAATGACGATAAAATTGCTGTTTTAAACTTGCAAAAACATAGAAAATCGCTGTTTTGAACTATTCAAACTGACAAATTCATGTTTCTTTCGTGCGAAACGGCGATTTATGAGAAATGACGATAAAATTACTGTTTTAAACTTGCAAAAACATAGAAATACGCAGTTTTGAACTATTCAAACTGACAAATTCATGTTTCTTTCATGCGAACCGGCGATTTATGAGAAATGACGATAAAATTGCTGTTTTAAACTTGCAAAAACATAGAAAAACGCTGTTTTCAACTATTCAAACTGATAAATTCATGTTTCTTTCGTGCGAAACGACGATTTATGAAAAATGACGATAAAATTGCTGTTTTAAATTTGCAAAAACATAGAAAAACGCTGTTTTGAACTATTCAAACTGACAAATTCATGTTTCTTTCGTGTGAAACGGCGATTTATGAAAATGACGATAAAATTGCAGTTTTAAAATTGCAAAAGCATAGAAAAACGCTGTTTTGAACTATTCAAACTGACAAATTCATGTTTCTTTCGTGCGAAACGGCGATTTATGAGAAATGACGAAAAAATTGCTGTTTTAAACTTGCAAAAACATAGAAAAACGCTTTTTTGAACTATTCAAACTGACAAATTCATGTTTCTTTCGTGCGAAACGGCGATTTATGAGAAATGACGATAAAATTGCTGTTTTAAACTTGCAAAAACAAAGAAAAACGCTGTTTTCAACTATTCAAACTGACAAATTCATGTTTCTTTTGTGCGAAACGGCGATTTATGAGAAATGACGTAAAATTGCTGTTTTAAACTTGCAAAAACATAGAAAAACGCTGCTTTCAACTATTCAAACTTATAAATTCATGTTTCTTTTATGCGAAACGGCGATTTATAAGAAATGACGATAAAATTGCTGTTTTAAACTTGCAAAAACATAGAAAAACGCTGTTTTCAACTATTCAAACTGATAAATTCATGTTTTTTTTCGTGCGAAACGGCGATTTATGAGAAATGACGATAAAATTGCTGTTTTAAACTTGCAAAAACATAGAAAAACGCTGTTTTCAACAATTCAAACTGATAAATTCATGTTTCTTACGTTCGAAACGGTGGATTTTTGTGAAATCACGATAAAATTGCTGTTTTAAACTTGGAAAACCATAGAAAAACGCTGTTTTCAACTATTCAAACTGACAAATTCATGTTTCTTCCGTGCGAAACGGCGATTTATGAAAAATGACGATAAAATGCTGTTTTAAACTTGCAAAAACATAGAAAAACGCTGTTTTCAACTATTCAAACTGATAAATTCATGTTTCTTTCGTTCGAAACGGTAGAGTTTTGTGAAATCACGATAAAACTGCTGTTTTAAACTTGCAAAACATAGAAAAACGCTGTTTTGAACTATTCAAACTGACAAATTCATGTTTCTTTGGTACGAAACCGTGGATTTTTGTGAAATCACGATAAAACTGCTGTTTTAAACTTGCAAAAACATAGAAAAACGCTGTTTTGAACTATTCAAACTGACAAATTCATGTTTCTTTCGTGCGAAACGGCGATTTATGAGAAATGACGATAAAATTGCTGTTTTAAACTTGCAAAAACATAGAAAACACTGTTTTCAACTATTCAAACTGATAAATTCATGTTTCTTTCGGGCGAAACGGCGATTTATGAAAAATGACGATAAAATTGCTGTTTTAAACTTGCAAAAACATAGAAAATCGCTGTTTTGAACTATTCAAACTGACAAATTCATGTTTTTTTCGTGCGAAACCGTGGATTTTTGTGAAATCACGATAAAACTGCTGTTTTAAACTTGCAAAAACATAGAAAAACGCTGTTTTAAACTATTCAAACAGATAAATTCATGTTTCTTACGTTCGAAACGGTGAATTTTTGTGAAATCACGATAAAATTGCTGTTTTAAACTTGGAAAACCATAGAAAAACGCTGATTTCAACTATTCAAACTAATAAATTCATGTTTCTTTCGTGCGAAACGGCGATTTATGAGGAATGACGATAAAATTGCTGTTTAAACTTGCAAGAACATAGAAAAACGCTGTTTTCAACTATTCAAACTGATAAATTCATGTTTCTTTCGTGCGAAACGGCGATTTATGAGAAATGACGATAAAATTGCTGTTTTAAACTTGCAAAAACATAGAAAAACGCTGTTTTCAACTATTCAAATTGATAAATTCATGTTTCTTTCGTGCGAAACGGCGATTTATGAGGAATGACGATAAAATTGCTGTTTTAACTTGCAAAAACATAGAAAAACGCTGTTTTCAACTATTCAAACTGATAAATTCATGTTTCTTTCGTGCGAAACGGCGATTTATGAGAAATGACGATAAAATTGCTGTTTTAAATTTGCAAAAACATAGAAAAACACTGTTTTGAACTATTCAAACTGACAAATTCATGTTTCTTTCGTGTGAAACGGCGATTTATGAGAAATGACGATAAAATTGCAGTTTTAAAATTGCAAAAACATAGAAAAACGCTGTTTTGAACTATTCAAACTGATAAATTCATGTTTCTTTCGTTCGAAACGGTAGATTTTTGTGAAATCACGATAAAATTGCTGTTTTAAACTTGCAAAAACATAGAAAAACGCTATTTTCAACTACTCAAACTGATAAATTCATGTTTCTTTCGTGCGTAACGGCGATTTATGAAAAATAACGATAAAATTGCTGTTTTAAACTTGCAAAAACATAGAAAAACGCTGTTTTGAACTATTCAAACTGATAAATTTATGTTTCTTTCGTGCGAAACGGCGATTTATGAGAAATGACGATAAAATTGCTGTTTTAAACTTGCAAAAACATAGAAAAACGCTGTTTTCAACTATTCAAACTGATAAATTCATGTTACTTTCGTTCGAAACGGTAGATTTTTGTGAAGTCACGATAAAACTGCTGTTTTAAACTTGCAAAACATAGAAAAACGCTGTTTTGAACTATTCAAACTGACAAATTCATGTTTCTTTCGTGTGAAACGGCGATTTATGAGAAATGACGATAAAATTGCAGTTTTAAACTTGCAAAAACATAGAAAAACGCTGTTTTTAACTATTCAAACTGATAAACTCATGTTTCTTTCGTGCGAAACGGCGATTTATGAAAAATGACGAAAAAATTGCTGTTTTAAACTTGCAAAAACAGAAAAACGCTGTTTTGAACTATTCAAACTGACAAATTCATGTTTCTTTCGTGCGAAACGGCGATTCATGAGAAATCACGATAAAACTGCTGTTTTAAACTTGCAAAAACATAGAAATACGCAGTTTTGAACTATTCAAACTGACAAATTCATGTTTCTTTCGTGCGAACCGGCGATTTATGAGAAATGACGATAAAATTGCTGTTTTAAACTTGCAAAAACATAGAAAAACGCTGTTTTGAACTATTCAAACTGACAATTCATGTTTGTTTCGTGCGAAACCGTGGATTTTTGTGAAATCACTATAAAACTGCTGTTTTAAACTTGCAAAAACATAGAAAAACGCTGTTTTGAACTATTCAAACTGACAAATTCATGTTTCTTTCGTGCGAAACGGCGATTTATGAGAAATGACAATAAAATTGCTGTTTTAAACTTGCAAAAACATAGAAAACACTGTTTTCAACTATTCAAACTGATAAATTCATGTTTCTTTCGTGCGAAACGGCGATTTATGAGAAATGACGATAAAATTGCTGTTTTAAACTTGCAAAAACATAGAAAATCGCTGTTTTGAACTATTCAAACTGACAAATTCATGTTTCTTTCGTGCGAAACGGTGAATTTTTGTGAAATCACGATAAAATTGCTGTTTTAAACTTGGAAAACCATAGAAAAACGCTGTTTTCAACTATTCAAACTAATAAATTCATGTTTCTTTCGTGCGAAACGGCAATTTATGAGGAATGACGATAAAATTGCTGTTTAAACTTGCAAAAACATAGAAAAACGCTGTTTTCAACTATTCAAACTGATAAATTCATGTTTCTTTCGTGCGAAACGGCGATTTATGAGAAATGACGACAAAATTGCTGTTTTAAACTTGCAAAAACATAGAAAAACGCTGTTTTCAACTATTCAAACTGATAAATTCATGTTTCTTTCGTGCAAAACGGCGATTTATGAAAAATGACGAAAAAATTGCTGTTTTAAACTTGCAAAAACAGAAAAACGCTGTTTTGAACTATTCAAACTGACAAATTCATGTTTCTTTCGTGCGAAACGGCGATTCATGAGAAATCACGATAAAACTGCTGTTTTAAACTTGCAAAAACATAGAAATACGCAGTTTTGAACTATTCAAACTGACAAATTCATGTTTCTTTCGTGCGAACCGGCGATTTATGAGAAATGACGATAAAATTGCTGTTTTAAACTTGCAAAAACATAGAAAAACGCTGTTTTGAACTATTCAAACTGACAAATTCATGTTTCTTTCGTGCGAAACCGTGGATTTTTGTGAAATCACTATAAAACTGCTGTTTTAAACTTGCAAAAACATAGAAAAACGCTGTTTTGAACTATTCAAACTGACAAATTCATGTTTCTTTCGTGCGAAACGGCGATTTATGAGAAATGACAATAAAATTGCTGTTTTAAACTTGCAAAAACATAGAAAACACTGTTTTCAACTATTCAAACTGATAAATTCATGTTTCTTTCGTGCGAAACGGCGATTTATGAGAAATGACGATAAAATTGCTGTTTTAAACTTGCAAAAACATAGAAAATCGCTGTTTTGAACTATTCAAACTGACAAATTCATGTTTCTTTCGTGCGAAACGGTGAATTTTTGTGAAATCACGATAAAATTGCTGTTTTAAACTTGGAAAACCATAGAAAAACGCTGATTTCAACTATTCAAACTAATAAATTCATGTTTCTTTCGTGCGAAACGGCAATTTATGAGGAATGACGATAAAATTGCTGTTTAAACTTGCAAAAACATAGAAAAACGCTGTTTTCAACTATTCAAACTGATAAATTCATGTTTCTTTCGTGCGAAACGGCGATTTATGAGAAATGACGACAAAATTGCTGTTTTAAACTTGCAAAAACATAGATAAACGCTGTTTTCAACTATTCAAACTGATAAATTCATGTTTCTTTCGTGCGAAACGGCGATTTATGAGAAATGACGATAAAATTGCTGTTTTAAACTTGCAAAAACATAGAAAATCGCTGTTTTGAACTATTCAAACTGACAAATTCATGTTTCTTTCGTGCGAAACGGCGATTTATGAGAAATGACGATAAAATTGCTGTTTTAAACTTGCAAAAACAAAGAAAAACGCTGTTTTCAACTATTCAAACTGACAAATTCATGTTTCTTTTGTGCGAAACGGCGATTTATGAGAAATGACGTAAAATTGCTGTTTTAAACTTGCAAAAACATAGAAAAACGCTGCTTTCAACTATTCAAACTTATAAATTCATGTTTCTTTTATGCGAAACGGCGATTTATAAGAAATGACGATAAAATTGCTGTTTTAAACTTGCAAAAACATAGAAAAACGCTGTTTTCAACTATTCAAACTGATAAATTCATGTTTTTTTCGTGCGAAACGGCGATTTATGAGAAATGACGATAAAATTGCTGTTTTAAACTTGCAAAAACATAGAAAAACGCTGTTTTCAACAATTCAAACTGATAAATTCATGTTTCTTACGTTCGAAACGGTGGATTTTTGTGAAATCACGATAAAATTGCTGTTTTAAACTTGGAAAACCATAGAAAAACGCTGTTTTCAACTATTCAAACTGACAAATTCATGTTTCTTCCGTGCGAAACGGCGATTTATGAAAAATGACGATAAAATGCTGTTTTAAACTTGCAAAAACATAGAAAAACGCTGTTTTCACTATTCAAACTGATAAATTCATGTTTCTTTCGTTCGAAACGGTAGAGTTTTGTGAAATCACGATAAAAACTGCTGTTTTAAACTTGCAAAACATAGAAAAACGCTGTTTTGAACTATTCAAACTGACAAATTCATGTTTCTTTGGTACGAAACCGTGGATTTTTGTGAAATCACGATAAAACTGCTGTTTTAAACTTGCAAAAACATAGAAAAACGCTGTTTTTGAACTATTCAAACTGACAAATTCATGTTTCTTTCGTGCGAAACGGCGATTTATGAGAAATGACGATAAAATTGCTGTTTTAACTTGCAAAAACATAGAAAACACTGTTTTCAACTATTCAAACTGATAAATTCATGTTTCTTTCGGGCGAAACGGCGATTTATGAGAAATGACGATAAAATTGCTGTTTTAAACTTGCAAAAACATAGAAAATCGCTGTTTTGAACTATTCAAACTGACAAATTCATGTTTTTTTCGTGCGAAACCGTGGATTTTTGTAAAATCACGATAAAACTGCTGTTTTAAACTTGCAAAAACATAGTAAAACGCTGTTTTAAACTATTCAAACAGATAAATTCATGTTTCTTACGTTCGAAACGGTGAATTTTTGTGAAATCACGATAAAATTGCTGTTTTAAACTTGGAAAACCATAGAAAAACGCTGATTTCAACTATTCAAACTAATAAATTCATGTTTCTTTCGTGCGAAACGGCGATTTATGAGGAATGACGATAAAATTGCTGTTTAAACTTGCAAGAACATAGAAAAACGCTGTTTTCAACTATTTAAACTGATAAATTCATGTTTCTTTCGTGCGAAACGGCGATTTATGAGAAATGACGATAAAATTGCTGTTTTAAACTTGCAAAAACATAGAAAAACGCTGTTTTCAACTATTCAAATTGATAAATTCATGTTTCTTTCGTGCGAAACGGCGATTTATGAGGAATGACGATAAAATTGCTGTTTTAACTTGCAAAAACATAGAAAAACGCTGTTTTCAACTATTCAAACTGATAAATTCATGTTTCTTTCGTGCGAAACGGCGATTTATGAGAAATGACGATAAAATTGCTGTTTTAAATTTGCAAAAACATAGAAAAACACTGTTTTGAACTATTCAAACTGACAAATTCATGTTTCTTTCGTGTGAAACGGCGATTTATGAGAAATGACGATAAAATTGCAGTTTTAAAATTGCAAAAACATAGAAAAACGCTGTTTTGAACTATTCAAACTGATAAATTCATGTTTCTTTCGTTCGAAACGGTAGATTTTTGTGAAATCACGATAAAATTGCTGTTTTAAACTTGCAAAAACATAGAAAAACGCTATTTTCAACTACTCAAACTGATAAATTCATGTTTCTTTCGTGCGTAACGGCGATTTATGAAAAATAACGATAAAATTGCTGTTTTAAACTTGCAAAAACATAGAAAAAACGCTGTTTTGAACTATTCAAACTGATAAATTTATGTTTCTTTCGTGCGAAACGGCGATTTATGAGAAATGACGATAAAATTGCTGTTTTAAACTTGCAAAAACATAGAAAAACGCTGTTTTCAACTATTCAAACTGATAAATTCATGTTACTTTCGTTCGAAACGGTAGATTTTTGTGAAGTCACGATAAAACTGCTGTTTTAAACTTGAAAAACATAGAAAAACGCTGTTTTGAACTATTCAAACTGACAAATTCATGTTTCTTTCGTGTGAAACGGCGATTTATGAGAAATGACGATAAAATTGCAGTTTTAAACTTGCAAAAACATAGAAAAACGCTGTTTTTAACTATTCAAACTGATAACTCATGTTTCTTTCGTGCGAAACGGCGATTTATGAAAAATGACGAAAAAATTGCTGTTTTAAACTTGCAAAACAGAAAAACGCTGTTTTGAACTATTCAAACTGACAAATTCATGTTTCTTTCGTGCGAAACGGCGATTCATGAGAAATCACGATAAAACTGCTGTTTTAAACTTGCAAAAACATAGAAATACGCAGTTTTGAACTATTCAAACTGACAAATTCATGTTTCTTTCGTGCGAACCGGCGATTTATGAGAAATGACGATAAAATTGCTGTTTTAAACTTGCAAAAACATAGAAAAACGCTGTTTTGAACTATTCAAACTGACAAATTCATGTTTGTTTCGTGCGAAACCGTGGATTTTTGTGAAATCACTATAAAACTGCTGTTTTAAACTTGCAAAAACATAGAAAAACGCTGTTTTGAACTATTCAAACTGACAAATTCATGTTTCTTTCGTGCGAAACGGCGATTTATGAGAAATGACAATAAAATTGCTGTTTTAAACTTGCAAAAACATAGAAAACACTGTTTTCAACTATTCAAACTGATAAATTCATGTTTCTTTCGTGCGAAACGGCGATTTATGAGAAATGACGATAAAATTGCTGTTTTAAACTTGCAAAAACATAGAAAATCGCTGTTTTGAACTATTCAAACTGACAAATTCATGTTTCTTTCGTGCTAAACGGTGAATTTTTGTGAAATCACGATAAAATTGCTGTTTTAAACTTGGAAAACCATAGAAAAACGCTGATTTCAACTATTCAAACTAATAAATTCATGTTTCTTTCGTGCGAAACGGCAATTTATGAGGAATGACGATAAAATTGCTGTTTAAACTTGCAAAAACATAGAAAAACGCTGTTTTCAACTATTCAAACTGATAAATTCATGTTTCTTTCGTGCGAAACGGCGATTTATGAGAAATGACGACAAAATTGCTGTTTTAAACTTGCAAAAACATAGAAAAACGCTGTTTTCAACTATTCAAACTGATAAATTCATGTTTCTTTCGTGCAAAACGGCGATTTATGAAAAATGACGAAAAAATTGCTGTTTTAAACTTGCAAAAACAGAAAAACGCTGTTTTGAACTATTCAAACTGACAAATTCATGTTTCTTTCGTGCGAAACGGCGATTCATGAGAAATCACGATAAAACTGCTGTTTTAAACTTGCAAAAACATAGAAAATACGCAGTTTTGAACTATTCAAACTGACAAATTCATGTTTCTTTCGTGCGAACCGGCGATTTATGAGAAATGACGATAAAATTGCTGTTTTAAACTTGCAAAAACATAGAAAAACGCTGTTTTAAACTATTCAAACTGACAAATTCATATTTCTTTCGTGCGAAACCGTGGATTTTTGTGAAATCACTATAAAACTGCTGTTTTAAACTTGCAAAAACATAGAAAAACGCTGTTTTGAACTATTCAAACTGACAAATTCATGTTTCTTTCGTGCGAAACGGCGATTTATGAGAAATGACAATAAAATTGCTGTTTTAAACTTGCAAAAACATAGAAAACACTGTTTTCAACTATTCAAAACTGATATATTCATGTTTCTTTCGTGCGAAACGGCGATTTATGAGAAATGACGATAAAATTGCTGTTTAAACTTGCAAAAACATAGAAAATCGCTGTTTTGAACTATTCAAACTGACAAATTCATGTTTCTTTCGTGCGAAACGGTGAATTTTTGTGAAATCACGATAAAATTGCTGTTTTAAACTTGGAAAACCATAGAAAAACGCTGATTTCAACTATTCAAACTAATAAATTCATGTTTCTTTCGTGCGAAACGGCAATTTATTAGGAATGACGATAAAATTGCTGTTTAAACTTGCAAAAACATAGAAAAACGCTGTTTTCAACTATTCAAACTGATAAATTCATGTTTCTTTCGTGCGAAACGGCGATTTATGAGAAATGACGACAAAATTGCTGTTTTAAACTTACAAAAACATAGATAAACGCTGTTTTCAACTATTCAAACTGATAAATTCATGTTTCTTTCGTGCGAAACGGCGATTTATGAGAAATGACGATAAAATTGCTGTTTTAAACTTGCAAAAACATAGAAAATCGCTGTTTTGAACTATTCAAACTGACAAATTCATGTTTCTTTCGTGCGAAACCGTGGATTTTTGTGAAAACACGATAAAACTGCTGTTTTAAACTTGCAAAAACATAGAAAAAACGCTGTTTTCAACTATTCAAACGGATAAATTCATGTTTCTTACGTTCGAAACGGTGAATTTTTGTGAAATCACGATAAAATTGCTGTTTTAAACTTGGAAAACCATAGAAAAACGCTGATTTCAACTATTCAAACTAATAAATTCATGTTTCTTTCGTGCGAAACGGCGATTTATGAGGAATGACGATAAAATTGCTGTTTAAACTTGCAAAAACATAGAAAAACGCTGTTTTCAACTATTCAAACTGATAAATTCATGTTTCTTTCGTGCGAAACGGCGATTTATGAGAAATGACGATAAAATTGCTGTTTTAAACTTGCAAAACATAGAAAAACGCTGTTTTCAACTATTCAAACTGATAAATTCATGTTTCTTTCGTGCGAAACGGCGATTTATGAGGAATGACGATAAAATTGCTGTTAAAACTTGCAAAAACATAGAAAAACGCTATTTTCAACTACTCAAACTGATAAATTCATGTTTCTTTCGTGCGTAACGGCGATTTATGAAAAATAACGATAAAATTGCTGTTTTAAACTTGCAAAAACATAGAAAAACGCTGTTTTGAACTATTCAAACTGATAAATTTATGTTTCTTTCGTGCGAAACGGCGATTTATGAGAAATGACGATAAAATTGCTGTTTTAAACTTGCAAAAACATAGAAAAACGCTGTTTTCAACTATTCAAACTGATAAATTCATGTTACTTTCGTTCGAAACGGTAGATTTTTGTGAAGTCACGATAAAACTGCTGTTTTAAACTTGCAAAACATAGAAAAACGCTGTTTTGAACTATTCAAACTGACAAATTCATGTTTCTTTCGTGTGAAACGGCGATTTATGAGAAATGACGATAAAATTGCAGTTTTAAACTTGCAAAAACATAGAAAAACGCTGTTTTTAACTATTCAAACTGATAAACTCATGTTTCTTTCGTGCGAAACGGCGATTTATGAAAAATGACGAAAAAATTGCTGTTTTAAACTTGCAAAAACAGAAAAACGCTGTTTTTGAACTATTCAAACTGACAAATTCATGTTTCTTCGTGCGAAACGGCGATTCATGAGAAATCACGATTAAACTGCTGTTTTAAACTTGCAAAAACATAGAAATACGCAGTTTTGAACTATTCAAACTGACAAATTCATGTTTCTTTCGTGCGAACCGGCGATTTATGAGAAATGACGATAAAATTGCTGTTTTAAACTTGCAAAAACATAGAAAAACGCTGTTTTGAACTATTCAAACTGACAAATTCATGTTTGTTTCGTGCGAAACCGTGGATTTTTGTGAAATCACTATAAAACTGCTGTTTTAAACTTGCAAAAACATAGAAAAACGCTGTTTTGAACTATTCAAACTGACAAATTCATGTTTCTTTCGTGCGAAACGGCGATTTATGAGAAATGACAATAAAATTGCTGTTTTAAACTTGCAAAAACATAGAAAACACTGTTTTCAACTATTCAAACTGATAAATTCATGTTTCTTTCGTGCGAAACGGCGATTTATGAGAAATGACGATAAAATTGCTGTTTTAAACTTGCAAAAACATAGAAAATCGCTGTTTTGAACTATTCAAACTGACAAATTCATGTTTCTTTCGTGCGAAACGGTGAATTTTTGTGAAATCACGATAAAATTGCTGTTTTAAACTTGGAAAACCATAGAAAAACGCTGATTTCAACTATTCAAACTAATAAATTCATGTTTCTTTCGTGCGAAACGGCAATTTATGAGGAATGACGATAAAATTGCTGTTTAAACTTGCAAAAACATAGAAAAACGCTGTTTTCAACTATTCAAACTGATAAATTCATGTTTCTTTCGTGCGAAACGGCGATTTATGAGAAATGACGACAAAATTGCTGTTTTAAACTTGCAAAAACATAGAAAAACGCTGTTTTCAACTATTCAAACTGATAAATTCATGTTTCTTTCGTGCAAAACGGCGATTTATGAAAAATGACGAAAAAATTGCTGTTTTAAACTTGCAAAAACAGAAAAAACGCTGTTTTGAACTATTCAAACTGACAAATTCATGTTTCTTTCGTGCGAAACGGCGATTCATGAGAAATCACGATAAAACTGCTGTTTTAAACTTGCAAAAACATAGAAATACGCAGTTTTGAACTATTCAAACTGACAAATTCATGTTTCTTTCGTGCGAACCGGCGATTTATGAGAAATGACGATAAAATTGCTGTTTTAAACTTGCAAAAACATAGAAAAACGCTGTTTTAAACTATTCAAACTGACAAATTCATGTTTCTTTCGTGCGAAACCGTGGATTTTTGTGAAATCACTATAAAACTGCTGTTTTAAACTTGCAAAAACATAGAAAAACGCTGTTTTGAACTATTCAAACTGACAAATTCATGTTTCTTTCGTGCGAAACGGCGATTTATGAGAAATGACAATAAAATTGCTGTTTTAAACTTGCAAAAACATAGAAAACACTGTTTTCAACTATTCAAACTGATAAATTCATGTTTCTTTCGTGCGAAACGGCGATTTATGAGAAATGACGATAAAATTGCTGTTTTAAACTTGCAAAAACATAGAAAATCGCTGTTTTGAACTATTCAAACTGACAAATTCATGTTTCTTTCGTGCGAAACGGTGAATTTTTGTGAAATCACGATAAAATTGCTGTTTTAAACTTGGAAAACCATAGAAAAACGCTGATTTCAACTATTCAAACTAATAAATTCATGTTTCTTTCGTGCGAAACGGCAATTTATGAGGAATGACGATAAAATTGCTGTTTAAACTTGCAAAAACATAGAAAAACGCTGTTTTCAACTATTCAAACTGATAAATTCATGTTTCTTTCGTGCGAAACGGCGATTTATGAGAAATGACGACAAAATTGCTGTTTTAAACTTGCAAAAACATAGATAAACGCTGTTTTCAACTATTCAAACTGATAAATTCATGTTTCTTTCGTGCGAAACGGCGATTTATGAGAAATGACGATAAAATTGCTGTTTTAAACTTGCAAAAACATAGAAAATCGCTGTTTTGAACTATTCAAACTGACAAATTCATGTTTCTTTCGTGCGAAACCGTGGATTTTTGTGAAAACACGATAAAACTGCTGTTTTAAACTTGCAAAAACATAGAAAAACGCTGTTTTCAACTATTCAAACGGATAAATTCATGTTTCTTACGTTCGAAACGGTGAATTTTTGTGAAATCACGATAAAATTGCTGTTTTAAACTTGGAAAACCATAGAAAAACGCTGATTTCAACTATTCAAACTAATAAATTCATGTTTCTTTCGTGCGAAACGGCGATTTATGAGGAATGACGATAAAATTGCTGTTTAAACTTGCAAAAACATAGAAAAACGCTGTTTTCAACTATTCAAACTAATAAATTCATGTTTCTTTCGTGCGAAACGGCGATTTATGAGAAATGACGATAAAATTGCTGTTTTAAACTTGCAAAAACATAAAAAAACGCTGTTTTCAACTATTCAAACTGATAAATTCATGTTTCTTTCGTGCGAAACGGCGATTTATGAGGAATGACGATAAAATTGCTGTTAAAACTTGCAAAAACATAGAAAAACGCTGTTTTCAACTATTCAAACTGATAAATTCATGTTTCTTTCGTGCGAAACGGCGACTTATGAGAAATGACGATAAAATTGCTGTTTTAAACTTGCAAAAACATAGAAAAACGCTGTTTTCAACTATTCAAACTGATAAATTCATGTTTCTTTCGTGCGAAACGACAATTTATGAAAAATGACGATAAAATTGCTGTTTTAAATTTGCAAAAACATAGAAAAACACTGTTTTGAACTATTCAAACTGACAAATTCATGTTTCTTTCGTGTGAAACTTCGATTTATGAGAAATGACGATAAAATTGCAGTTTTAAAATTGCAAAAACATAGAAAAAACGCTGTTTTGAACTATCCAAACTGACAAATTCATGTTTCTTTCGTGCGAAACGGCGATTTATGAGAAATGACGATAAAATTGCTGTTTTAAACTTGCAAAAAAATAAAAAAACGCTGTTTTCAACTATTCAAACTGATAAATTCATGTTTCTTTCGTTCGAAACGGTGGATAATTGTGAAATCACGATAAAACTGTTGTTTTAAACTTGCAAAAACATAGAAAAACGCTGTTTTTCAACTATTCAAACTGATAAATTCATGTTTCTTT
>CAWWDY010001570.1:0-38584 GCA_963942605.1 Poecilus cupreus | reverse complement strand
AAAACAGCATTTTTATCTTGATTTCACCAACATTAGCCATTATACACAACAGAAATATGAATATGACAGTTTAAATACTTGAAAACAGCATTTTGTATGTTTTTGTAAGCTGAGAACAGCTATTTTATCTTGATTTTGCAAACATAAGCCATTACACACGACATATACATGAATATGACAGTTTAAATACTTGAAAACTTTCTTTTGTATGCTTTTGGATGCTTAAAACAGCAGTTTTATCTTTATTTTATCAACATTAGCCATAATACACGACAGAAACATGAATAGGACAGTTTAAATACTGGAAAACATCATTTTGTATGTTTTTGCAAGCTGAAAACGGCTATTTTATCTTGATTTTGCAAACATAAGCCATTACACACGACATATACATGAAAATGACAGTTTAATTTCTTGAAAACGGTGTTTTGTATGCTTTTGAATGATTAAAACAGCATTTTTATCTTGATTTCACCAACATTAGCCATTATACACAACAGAAATATGAATATGACAGTTTAAATACTTGAAAACAGCATTTTGTATGTTTTTGTAAGCTGAGAACAGCTATTTTATCTTGATTTTGCAAACATAAGCCATTACACACGACATATACATGAATATGACAGTTTAAATACTTGAAAACTTTCTTTTGTATGCCTTTGAATGCTTAAAACAGCAGTTTTATCTTGATTTCACCAACATTAGCCACTATACACGACAAAAACATGAATATGACAGTTTAAATACTTGAAAACTGCATTTTGTATGTTTTTGCAAGCTGAGAACAGCTATTTTATTTTGATTTTGCAAACATAAGCCATTACATACGACATAAATGAATATGACAGTTTGAATACTTGAAAACGGTGTTTTGTATGCTTTTGAATGATTAAAACAGCATTTTCATCTTGATTTCACCAACATTAGCCATTATACACAACAGAAATATGAATATGACAGTTTAAATACTTGAAAACAGCATTTTGTATGTTTTTGTAAGCTGAGAACAGCTATTTTATCTTGATTTTGCAAACATAAGCCATTACACACGACATATACATGAATATGACAGTTTAAATACTTGAAAACGGTGTTTTGTATGCTTTTGAATGCTTAAAACAGCAGTTTTATCTTGATTTCACCAACATTAGCCATTATACACGACAGGAACATGAATATGACAGTTTAAATACTTGAAAACAGCATTTTGTATGTTTTTGCAAGCTGAGAACAGCTATTTTATCAAGATTTTGCAAACATAAGCCATTACACACGACATATACATGAATATGACAGTTTATTTACTTGAAAACGGTGTTTTGTATGCTTTTGAATGCTTAAAACAGCAGTTTTATCTTGATTTCACTAACATTAGCCATTATACACGACAGGAACATGAATATGACAGTTTAAATACTTGAAAACCGCATTTTGTATGTTTTTGCAAGCTGAGAACAGCTATTTTATATTGATTTTGCAAACATAAGCCATTACACACGACAGATGCATAAAATGACAGTTTAAATACTTGAAAACGGTGTTTTGTATGCTTTTGATTGCTTAAAACAGCAGTTTTATCTTGATTTCACCAACATAAGCCATTATACACGACAGAAACATGAATATAACAGTTTAAATACTTGAAAACAGCATTTTGTATGTTTTTGCAAGCTGAGAACAGCTATTTTATTTTGATTTTGCAAACATAAGCTATTACACACGACATATACATGAATATGACAGTTTAAATACTTGAAAACCGTGTTTTGTATGCTTTTGGATGCTTAAAACAGCAGTTTTATCTTTATTTTATCAACATTAGCCATAATACACGACAGAAACATGAATATGACAGTTTAAATACTGGAAAACATCATTTTGTATGTTTTTGCAAGCTGAAAACGGCTATTTTATCTTGATTTTGCAAACATAAGCCATTACACACGACATATACATGAAAATGACAGTTTAATTTCTTGAAAACGGTGTTTTGTATGCTTTTGAATGATTAAAACAGCATTTTTATCTTGATTTCACCAACATTAGCCATTATAAACAACAGAAATATGAATATGACAGTTTAAATACTTGAAAACAGCATTTTGTATGTTTTTGTAAGCTAAGAACAGCTATTTTATCTTGATTTTGCAAACATAAGCCATTACACACGACATATACATGAATATGACAGTTTAATTACTTGAAAACGGAATTTGGATGCTTGCCATTATACACGACAGAAACATGATAATGACAGTTAAAATACTTGAAAACAGCATTTTGTATGTTTTTGCAAGCTGAGAACAGCTATTTTATCTTGATTTTGCAAACATAGGCCATTACACACGATGTTACGTGTCAATTTCGTCCTGCGTCATTGTTGTCATCTCATTACTTTCGTGCTCTCGTATTCTTCATTTCTTCGTGCCGTAATGATTCATTATTCGCGCTATCACTACAATCCAGTTAGTATTTATAAACATTTTATATATTTGCAACATTACGTACCTGCCTACAAATTAGTTAACCTCTGAATCGTATCAACAACTTGTTGTTATTAACTTTTGCAATCCTCATCTTAATAATTCAATTTCGGTATCCCTGCAATTTAAAGATAGTCATGTTAGTGCCCCATTTTATTACTTACCCCGTCCAGATTCCCTTTCATTAATCATTCATAATTCATGTTGTTTATTTTTGACGTTCCGTTACTCGCCACCTGTTTGACAGTTCTCGGGCGACAATCTGTTGTCGAGCGCATGCGCGCGAGCCTGTATACAAGCGTAACATTATTATCCCGTCACGTAGGCTACCGGGACAACATACCAGCAATGTGGGACACTACCCTACCATTTTCTCTCATTTTAATTCATTCCGGAGTGATGACTCAGATCAGTAATTGAACCAATGAAGGCAGTTGCAATCTGCACTTTTTGAGTTTGCTCTCTTGTGAAAAGTAACGTAGAAGGTACTAGACCTATTGTGCATTTGCTGAAGACAGTATTTGGTTTTTTTTGAAGTATCGTACACTGGGCTTTAAGCACCCCTTGGGGATTTGAGACACATTAAGTCGTGTTGAGAGAATTGGGTATTCTCACAGGAGTTTCCTGGATTTGATAACTTTTATACTTTAAGCCGCACTACAACTAAGGTAAATAATTAAATACAGATATGATATTAGTATTGTTTTATTCATTTTATTGCGATTCTGAGTCATTACAAATATATTAAAGCGTAATACATCATAGTAGCCATCTTGGATTGGGTAGTTGACCATGTGCTGATAATGTTTTCTCTTTTAGGCTTCCTTTTTTTATTTTCATTTTACGATTTTGTTTTTCCTTGCGATATTTATCTTAATTATCGCTCCCGTTTATCGTTGATCCTACCTGGATCTACCGTTGGTATCGTTGGTGTGAGGTCTCCCGGATTACCGTACCGCACAACTCATTACGAGATCTCACATACACTACCGTCATCGTCGCCGTCATCGTCTTCGTCCGTCTACGTGTTGTCCTGTCCCTGGTCACTGCGTTGGAGAGTATCTTATTGCTGGCATTCCGAGTTACGAGCCGACAGTCGCCACCCTGCCGCACCACCTGGTTCCTGCTGCTCCTCCACTGCTGCACCAGATAAGCGACACGATCATTCTTATTTTCTTTACAATTAAATTCATTGCGTATTTTGTAAATATTATTATTACTGATTTGGTTTTGTGTTCACCTTCTGTGAACCAATATTTATTGTGTGTACATTTGAGTTATACCTGGGTAACGTGAGAGATATAGGCTGGCTCCCGCGAGGCCACTGCAGCGTTACATTGTGTTTAATGTTATTGCGTCCACGAAAAGGGTTCAAGAGCTCGTCTTGCGAGCCTATGAGCGTATTTACTATTTGTTCCGTGCGCCTCGACGTAATTGATCGATCAACTGCGGTCCGTGTTGTTGCGCTTTCATATTTCGACGCACCCCTCTCAACGACTCCTGCCCCTTTCGCGACGTACCGCCCCTCAGGCTTAAGTACCATCGGCCTTCAGCCACAGTACAACTCGCGCGAGACTGCCGCCGTGCTCGCCGTTACGCCCTCAAATATTTGTAACACCTTTCGCTTCAATATAGAGTGCATACATACTTTAAGTTTAAACTATTGTTGTTTTTGCCTCCTCCCCCGTATCCGCATTCACGTTCCTGAGGGCTTGTCTCTCAGCCGTTTGGCTCTGTGTATGAGTGACTGGCGCCCTATCTACTACCCTTATTTCAGCAACGACGAACCACCCCGTCTCCACTGTTTAGCTGGCCGGAGCCCAAACCTCGCTCGGGAACACACTACCGGGTCCAAGTTTGGTTTGTGTTGTTATATATATATATACCCCCAGAGGTCAGAACGGCCTCGGGCCACGTTTATATCATAACAACAAACTTGGCGCCCAACGTGGGGCGTGTTCCCGAGCGAGGTTTGGGCTCCGGCCAGCTAAACAGTGGAGACGTGGTGGTTCGTCGTTGCTGAAATAAGGGTAGTGTATAGGGCGCCAGTCACTCATACACAAAGCCAAACGGCTGAGAGACAAGCCCTCAGGAACGTGAATGCGGATACGGGGGAGGAGGCAACAACAACAATAGTTTAAACTTAAAGTATGTATGCACTCTATATTGAAGCGAAAGGTGTTACAAATATTTGAGGGCGTAACGGCGAGCACGGCGGCAGTCTCGCGCGAGTTGTACTGTGGCTGAAGGCCGATGGTACTTAAGCCTGAGGGGCGGTACGTCGCGAAAGGGGCAGGAGTCGTTGAGAGGGGTGCGTCGAAATATGAAAGCGCAACAACACGGACCGCAGTTGATCGATCAATTACGTCGAGGCGCACGGAACAAATAGTAAATACGCTCATAGGCTCGCAAGACGAGCTCTTGATCCCTTTTCGTGGACGCAATAACATTAAACAAAATGTAACGCTGCAGTGGCCTTGCGGGAGCCAGCCTATATCTCTCACGTTACCCAGGTATAACTCAAATGTACACACAATAAATATTGGGATCAATTTTAATGTCCATCTTTATTTTAAACAAAATGTAGTTCACTTAACCTAATCAACCCAAAACTAACTAATAATACCGGAAAAGATACAAAATTTTACCTAACTAATAACGATACTAAATGCGTCTAAACGACCTAACTAAGTTTTTGCGATAGTTTAAGGGAAGAGAAGGGTCTCAAACGTTGGTTGCCAAATTTTTTGTCGAGCCCCACACGTTGGGCGTCACCTGTGTTGATGGTGCCCAAGAAACACGGAGATTACAGATTTTGCGTTGCCTACCGGAAATTAAACAAAGTTACGAAAAAGGACGCCTATCCTATACCGTATGTGTCGTCAATTCTCGACCGCTTAAGTGGAGCTAAATATTTGTCCTCTCTCGATATTAAGTCTGCGTATTGGCAGATCCCTGTCGCTGAACATTGTCGTGAATATACCGCCTTTACCGTGCCTGGTCGTGGTCTTTATCAGTTCAAGAGGATGCCGTTTGGTCTGTCTAACGCCCCAGCAACTTGGCAGCGTCTGATAGAAAAAGTTTTAGGTCCTGATTTAGAGCCAAATGTGTTTGTCTATCTCGACGACATTATCGTCTTGTCCGAGAGCTTTGAAAAACATCTTGACATACTGAAGAAGATTTTTGAGCGAGTAATAGCCGCTGGGTTGACGCTAAGTAAAAAAAGTGTCAGTTCTGTCGTCCTGAGCTGAAGTATTTGGGTTATGTTGTCAATAAAAATGGATTACAGGTTGATCCTGACAAGGTTCAGGCCATATTGGATATTCCCACGCCAACGTGTGTAGGGGATGTACGTAGATTTTTGGGTATGACGTCGTGGTACCGGCGTTTTGTGAAAGATTTTTCGACTATAAGTGTTCCATTAACGAATCTTTTGAGAAAGAAACAAAAATGGCAATGGACTCCAGAATGCCAGGACTCCTTTCAGCGTCTTAAAGAGTACTTGATCTCTGCGCCGATATTAGTATGGCCTGATTTCAATCTTCCTTTCGTGGTGCAGACCGACGCCAGCGCATTCGTGTTAGGAGCAGTGTTGTCGCAAGTCAGTGACGGTGTTGAGCATGTGATATATTTCCTGAGTCGTTCCTTGAGTAAAGCTGAGAGAAATTACTCCGCCACTGAAAGAGAGTGCTTAGCTGTTGTGTGGGCGCTCGAGAAACTCCGGCCATACCTTGAAGGGTCACAATTCACCGTAATCACCGACCACCACTCTCTAGTTTGGTTAAACAAAATCGAAGATCCTTCCGGAAGACTTTGTAGATGGGCTCTGAAATTGCAACACTATAAATTCGATATTATACATAGAAAGGGAAAAGACCATGTCGTACCGGACTGTTTGTCTCGTGGTGTCGTTATCGCAGATCAAGTTAATGTTATGCCGGCTAATACGGACGTAAATATCGCGGATAAATGGTATATATCGCTTAAAGAGCGAGTATTGTCGTCGCCTAGGAAGTTTCCGCTATGGCGTGTCTCGGATGGTATTCTTTACAAATATGTTGCAGCAAAAATTCCCGAACTTGCAGAAGAAGATGAATATTGGAAACGTGTAGTACCTAAAAATGAACGTAGGACACTCATGAAAGCAGCGCATGACGTACCGACTAGCGGCCACCCTGGCATGAATAAGACGTACAGTAAATTGAGGCAGAATTATTACTGGCCTAAGATGAGGAGTGACGTAGCGTCCTACATTCGTAAATGCACAACGTGCGTGGCGCACAAAGCCGTGCAACAGCGCGCCCCAGGTTTTATGGGTTCTAGACCCAAAATTTCTCGACCGTTTCAATTGATCAGCACTGATCTAATTGGACCACTTCCGCCTTCTTCCCGAGGTTACCGTTTCGTCCTTGTTGTTGCTGATTACTACAGCAAATTCGTGTTGACGTTCCCCCTTCGTGCAGCAACTGCACAGTCTGTCGTTAGAAATATTGAGGAGCAAGTTTTTCTGTTATTTGGTGTACCGCAGTATGTTATCTGCGATAACGGGAAACAGTATCGTAGTCGTGAGTTTCGGCAGCTTTGCGAGAAGTATAGCGTAAAAATTATGTACAATGCATTGTACCACCCCCAAAATAATCCATCTGAAAGAGTTAATCGCGTGACAAAAACCATGTTGTCGTTGTACGTCAGTCAGAATCAACGTACGTGTGATATTTACCTTCCAGCTGTAAGTTGTGCCATCCGCACACTGATCCATGAAGCCACCGGTCATACGCCCTACTTTATTAACTTCGGTCGCGAACACGTGATATCTGGTGACGAATTTAAGCGTAGTGCAGTTGATGAAGATGGTCGGTTTGACTATGATCGTTGAAATATAGCTGAACGACGCCCTGTTGGTTTTGAAAAATTATATAATGATATTCGTAAACGTTTAGATCGTGCATACTTACATTCAAAGTCACACTATGATTTAAGACGACGTGCCGTAGAATATCATGTTGGACAATCCGTATGGAGACGAAATTTTGCGCTATCGAATGCAGCCGAGTATTTTGCCGGAAAACTCGCGCCTAAATATGTCGGTCCTTTTACGATTCGAAAGAAAATGTCCAGTACTACTTACGGTTTATGTGATCATAAAGGAAAAGACAAGGGAATATGGCACGTAAAGGACCTGAAACCAGGCCCTATTGAGGACGATACACAGTCCGAAGATTCCGAGTAGTTTATGTAGTTCACTTCCACTTCCACGTTCAATAATTGGAGTTAGTGTTTTCGTTTCTTATCTCGTTTATGTTTTGGTAGATTCAGTTTCGGTAGATTTATTCAGCTATGAGAAAAAATATTCCTATTTTTCCTCACGGAAGTGAGAGGGGAATTGTTACGTGTCAATTTCGTCCTGCGTCATTGTTGTCATCTCATTACTTTCGTGCTCTCGTATTCTTCATTCCTTCGTGCCGTAATCATTCATTATTCGCGCTATCACTACAATCCAGTTAGTATTTATAAACATTTTATATATTTGCAACATTACGTACCTGCCTTCAAATTAGTTAACCTCTGAATCGTATCAACAACTTGTTGTTATTAACTTTTGCAATCCTCATCTTAATAAATCAATTTCGGTATCCCTGCAATTTAAAGATAGTCATGTTAGTGCCCCATTTTATTACTTACCCCGTCCAGATTCCCTTTCATTATTCATTCATAATTCATGTTGTTTATTTTTGACGTTCCGTTACTCGCCACCTGTTTGACAGTTCTCGGGCGACAATCTGTTGTCGAGCGCATGCGCGCGAGCCTGTATACAAGCGTAACATTATTATCCCGTCACGTAGGCTACTGGGACAACATACCAGCAATGTGGGACACTACCCTACCATTTTCTCTCATTTTAATTCATTCCGGAGTGATGACTCAGATCAGTAATTGAACCAATGAAGGCAGTTGCAATCTGCACTTTTTGAGTTTGCTCTCTTGTGAAAAGTAACGTAGAAGGTACTAGACCTATTGTGCATTTGCTGAAGACAGTATTTGGTTTTTTTTTAAGTATCGTACACTGGGCTTTAAGCACCCCTTGGGGATTTGAGACACATTAAGTCGTGTTGAGAGAATTGGGTATTCTCACAGGAGTTTCCTGGATTTGATAACTTTTATACTTTAAGCCGCACTACAACTAAGGTAAATAATTAAATACAGATATGATATTAGTATTGTTTTATTCATTTTATTGCGATTCTGAGTCATTACAAATATATTAAAGCGTAATACATCATAGTAGCCATCTTGGATTGTGTAGTTGACCATGTGCTGATAATGTTTTCTCTTTTAGGCTTCCTTTTTTTATTTTCATTTTACGATTTTGTTTTTCCTTGCGATATTTATCTTATTTATCGCTCCCGTTTATCGTTGATCCTACCTGGATCTACCGTTGGTATCGTTGGTGTGAGGTATCCCGGATTACCGTACCGCACAACTCATTACGAGATCTCACATACACTACCGTCATCGTCGCCG
The DNA here is from genome assembly GCA_963942605.1 of Poecilus cupreus. NCBI lineage: Eukaryota > Metazoa > Arthropoda > Insecta > Coleoptera > Carabidae > Poecilus > Poecilus cupreus. The sequence goes on along the minus strand of CAWWDY010001570.1, from coordinate 29,576 downwards.
TCATCGTCTTCGTCCGTCTACGTGTTGTCCTGTCCCTGGTCACTGCGTTGGAGAGTATCTTATTGCTGGCATTCCGAGTTACGAGCCGACAGTCGCCACCCTGCCGCACCACCTGGTTCCTGCTGCTCCTCCACTGCTGCACCAGATAAGCGACACGATCATTCTTATTTTCTTTACAATTAAATTCATTGCGTATTTTGTAAATATTATTATTACTGATTTGGTTTTGTGTTCACCTTCTGTGAACCAATATTTATTGTGTGTACATTTGAGTTATACCTGGGTAACGTGAGAGATATAGGCTGGCTCCCGCGAGGCCACTGCAGCGTTACATTGTGTTTAATGTTATTGCGTCCACGAAAAGGGTTCAAGAGCTCGTCTTGCGAGCCTATGAGCGTATTTACTATTTGTTCCGTGCGCCTCGACGTAATTGATCGATCAACTGCGGTCCGTGTTGTTGCGCTTTCATATTTCGACGCACCCCTCTCAACGACTCCTGCCCCTTTCGCGACGTACCGCCCCTCAGGCTTAAGTACCATCGGCCTTCAGCCACAGTACAACTCGCGCGAGACTGCCGCCGTGCTCGCCGTTACGCCCTCAAATATTTGTAACACCTTTCGCTTCAATATAGAGTGCATACATACTTTAAGTTTAAACTATTGTTGTTTTTGCCTCCTCCCCCGTATCCGCATTCACGTTCCTGAGGGCTTGTCTCTCAGCCGTTTGGCTCTGTGTATGAGTGACTGGCGCCCTATCTACTACCCTTATTTCAGCAACGACGAACCACCCCGTCTCCACTGTTTAGCTGGCCGGAGCCCAAACCTCGCTCGGGAACAAACTCCCGGGTCCAAGTTTGGTTTGTGTTGTTATATATATACCCCCAGAGGTCAGAACGGCCTCGGGCCACGTTTATATCATAACAACGACATATACATGAATATGACAGTTTAAATACTTGAAAACGGTGTTTTGTATACTTTTGAATGATTAAAACAGCAGTTTTATCTTCATTTGCAAGCTGAGAACAGCTATTTTATCTTGATTTTGCAAACATTAGCCATTACACACGACATATACATGAATATGGCATTTTAAATACTTGAAAACGGTGTTTTGTATGCTTTTGAATGCCTAAAACAGCAGTTTTATCTTGAATTCACCAACATTAGCCATTATACACGACATAAACATGATTATAACAGTTTAAAAACTTGAAAACAGCATTTTGTATGTTTTTGCAAGCTGAGAACAGCTATTTTATCTTGATTTTGCAAACATAAGCCATTACACACGACATATACATGAATATGACAGTTTAATTACTTGAAAACAGTATTTGGATGCTTGCCATTATACACGACAGAAACATGATAATGACAGTTTAAATACTTGAAAACAGCATTTTGTATGTTTTTGCAAGCTGAGAACAGCTATTTTATCTTGATTTTGCAAACATAAGCCATTACCCACGACATATACATGAATTTGACAGTTTAAATACTTGAAAACGGTGTTTTGTATACTTTTGAATGATTAAAACAGCAGTTTTATCTTCATTTGCAAGCTGAGAACAGCTATTTTATCTTAATTTTGCAAACATTAGCCATTACACACGACATATACATGAATATGACAGTTTAAATACTTGAAAACGGTGTTTTGTATGCTTTTGAATGCCTAAAACAGCAATTTTATCTTGAATTCACCAACATTAGCCATTATACACGACATAAACATGATTATAACAGTTTAAAAACTTGAAAACAGCATTTTGTATGTTTTTGCAAGCTGAGAATAGCTATTTTATCTTGATTTTGCAAACATAAGCCATTACACACGACATATACATGAAAATGACAGTTTAAATACTTGAAAACGGTGTTTTGTATGCTTTTGAATGCTTAAAACAGCAGTTTTATCTTGATTTCACCAACATTAGCCATTATCACGAGTATGTTCCGGCATGAGTAGACGTGTTTTTTAGTCGCTCCATGTTTTTTCATATTTATTTCTCTATTGGTTTTTTTTCTCTAAAAAAAGTGTAATTTTAATATTGCAACAATGGTCAACACTAGAGATACCGCGTCATTATTTATATTATTATTACTCTGTCCAACAGGCGAAGCCCAATAACAGGACAGGTACAAAAAATATAAAGAAGAGATATAAAAAAGTTATACAAAAAAATTACATAATATTCATATAAATATACTTAATAATATATACATATAGCTTAAATAATACAAAATCATATAAAGAGATCATTAACAAAAATGACATGAAAAGAAAATATTATCAAAAAATTAGATTATTAATCATGTTAGCAAATACGTTCGGAGGAATATCAACTATTTCACATGAAATGAAATTACTTTGGTACAAGTAACACATTCTATAGATGGGAGAGAGGATTAATATGTTCGTTCTTGGAGTAGGTAGGTAGAATGTAGCAAAAGAACGAGTTTTGACGGAAGGTGCATGAAAATTAATAAGAGAGAGGCAAGTGGGATCATCAATTAATGAATTTATTAGTTTATGAAGATATACGGCTGAATATATAATACGTCTATCATACAAAGATTTAAAATTGAAGATTTTAAGGAGAATTTCATACGTTACTTGATAATTAGTGTAAGAACCCATCATTTTAAAATATATGTACTTCAAAAATTTCTTCTGAATAGATTCCAGCCTATTGGAATGAACAATATATATTGGATTCCATACTGTAGAACAGTATTCAAGTTTAGAACGGATTAAAGAGTAGTAAAGTATAAATAAAGTATTTAAATTAGTAAAACTGGTATTACGAATAATGATACCAAGCATTCTGTAAGATGACGAACAAATATCGGAAATATGAGGAACAAATGACAAAGGGGAATCAAATATTACACCTAAATCTCGAATTTGTGAACAACGGATAAAATCAACATTAGCAATTGAATAATTATAAATTGTAGGATTCTTTTTCCTAGTAAAGGTTACAACCTTACATTTTGAAAGATTAAGATGAAGCTTGTTGGAATCACACCACATTTTTATTCTATCGACATCCGATTGTAGTAAAACACAATCATTCATGCTGTTGATAGTTCTGAATATTTTTAAGTCATCGGCAAACAATATTTTTTTACTTTCAATAACATCTGTAATATCGTTGATAAATAATAAGAATAAAAGAGGACCTAAGTTCGAACCCTGAGGCACGCCAGAAGATGGGGAAAAAGAGGAAGATTCGTGACCAAGAAACTTGACAGAAAGAGATCTGTTGCTAAGGTATGATTCAAGAAAAGAAATTAGAGGGGGAGAAATGGAGAAAGAGCTAAGTTTATGAATTAAAATAGAATGGTCCACTGTGTCGAAGGCCTTGGAAAAGTCAGTAAATATAGTGTCAACTTGGCCATTATTGTCAAGGGCCGAACAAACAAAATGAGTAAAGTAGCACAGATTACTTGAGGTTGATCTTTTTTCCATAAACCCATGTTGAGAGAAGGATAGACGATTTTTTAAAGTTTTGTATATTGAATTTTAAATAATTTTTTCAAAAGCCTTACTAAAATTAGAAAGTACAGCAATAGGTCTATAGTTTCTAATATCTGTGCGATCACCAGATTTAAATATTGGGGTAATTCTTGTTAACTTCCAGATATCAGGAAACGTTCTCGTTGACAAAGACAGATTAAATAAGTGATGAAGCGCAAGTGAAAATGGATAGGCGCAATCTTTGATTAACAGGCTAGGTATAAGGTCAGGTCCGCAGGTTAGATCAGATTTTAGATTTTTGAGTGAAGATTCTATTTGATCACATGTAATGTATGAGATTGAAATGAAATTATAAGAGGATGTTGAATTAGGAGGAGGTTGGGAAGAGGAAGGCTTGTAAACAGATTGGAAATGTGCAGCAAAAGCTTCAGCTATGCTTTGAGGCTCAGAAAGATTGTCGTTAGTATAGTGCATACTTGAGGGAAAAGAAGAATTTTTTCTCTTGGAGTTGATAAAATTCCAAAAGTATTTAGCATTGTTATTTATTGACATTTCACAAGAATGAACATAGTTAGCTTAAGAGTTTTTAATGTCATTTTTAATTTTTGCTCTCAGATGCTTAAATTTATCGAAATAATAAGAAATGTGTGGAAATTTCTTATACATTTTTAAGTAGTGGTTTTTTCTCTTAATGTCTACTTTAATTTGCTTAGTTATCCAGGCTGGTGACGAAGTCTTACTAGCAAATTTCACTGGAACACAGATATCAAAAAATCTATATAAAACTGAATAAAAATATTGACAAGCATCATTAATGTCAGTAAAGTTCTTTAAAATATTCCAGTCAAATTGACTTATTAAATTGTACAATTCAAGATAATTCGCACGTTTAAAATCATAAGATGTGGAATTAATTTTATCGAAACAATTGATTTCTTTGAAATGTAAATTCGAAAGTGTAATGTTTAATGCTGGATGGTGTAAATACTCAACATCAACCAGTAAATCAGTCTCACGTTTTACAGTACATGGCACATTTGACATGACTAAATCTAATATTTTATTGTTAGTATTCAGTATTTCATTGTATTGTTTTAAATCAAAGTAAGTTATAAAGTTATTAAATAATAAAACTGTTGAATTCGGATTACCTGATACATAACTAGCAGGAGGAATATAAACATTGAATACATACAAATTTTTATCATTAGCAGTTATTTTAACACAAACAATATCAATAATATTGGGTAGAAGATGCAAATAAGTTTGCATCTAACTTTGATTTAATTTGTTTCAGTGAAACCTGGTTGAATGACAGTGTTTTTATTGATGAATTATTTACTACAGCGTATAATGTTCTCAGAGCTGACAGGAATTTACTTAGAAGTGGCAAAAAGACTGGCGGAGGTGTGTTGTGTGCTATCCACTGTAAATATAAATTTTCTCCTGTTAATGTTACTGTTCATCCATCCTCATTGTCTGATATTTTATGTGTAAAATTATCGCTTACTTCTCACTCGTTTCTTTATGTTATTGTTGTGTATTGTCCTCCTCCTATATCTCTTGAACAATTAAATTATGTATATGAAGCTATTGAATCTATTTCACAACTACTAAATAACGATTTCTTAATAATTGGTGACTTTAATATTGCCCCCCTTTCAAGCCTACTTCTTCCATCTTCTCCTATAAACAATCTCACAAATGCTTTTGAAAACTTCTTATCATTTTTAAATGCCACACAATATAATCATGTCAAAAATGTCAATGATAAAATACTCGATCTTGTTGTTTCAAATATCCCTTGTTCAGTCTCACATTACAATGATCCACTTGTCAATGAAACCTTCTACATCCATCTCTTTTCATAACATTGAACTACAACATCACATTTAATCACAACACCTCTGTTAATAATTCCATAAATTACAGTTTCAGTAAAGGTAATTTTGATTTATTCTATGAATTATTATCAACAGCTAACTGGAATGAGATCTATGTGATTACTGATGTAGAAGCGGAATTTGAGAAATTTTATCGCATTTTATATGACATAATGGATAAATGTATTCCAAAAGTAAAATATACATGCTCTTCCTATCCTCCTTGGTTTACCGCTGACATTATAAAAAAACTAAAATTGAAAGATAAATATCATAATCTTTATAAAACAAATAATGATGAAAAATACCTTGCAGAATTTAAAAAATTACGTACACTGGTTAAAAAAGAGATAAATATTGAACATGCGAAATATATATCACAAATTGAACAACAAATTCATACTGATAGTGCTACATTTTGGAAATTTATTCAAAATAAAAGGCAATCTTCTCGAATTCCAGGTATGATGCACCTACAAGGTAAAACACTGCAGACATTGTTCAGGGTTTTGCTGTTTATTTTTCTGAACAATATAACAATGATCTCTCCTACCCTGAACCCCAACAGCATTTTGCATGTTTTTGCAAGCTGAGAACAGCTATTTTATCTTGATTTTGCAAACATAAGCCATTACACACGACATATACATGAATATAACAGTTTAAATACTTGAAAACGGTGTTTTGTATGCTTTTGAATGCTTAAAACAGCAGTTTTATCTTGATTTCACCAACATTAGCCATTATACACGACAGAAACATAAATATGACAGTTTAAATACTTAAAAACATCATATTGTATGTTTTTGCAAGCTGAGAACAGCTATTTTATTTTGATTTTGCAAACATAAGCCATTACACACGACATATTCATGAATATGACAGTTTAAATACTTGAAAACCGTGTTTTGTATGCTTTTGAATGCTTAAAACAGCAGTTTTATCTTGATTTCACCAACATTAGCCATTATACACGACAGAAACATGAATATGACAGTTTAAATACTTGAAAACAGCATTTTGTATGTTTTTGCAAGCTGAGAACAGCTATTTTATCTTGATTTTGCAAACATAAGCCGTTAGACACGACATATACATAAATATGACAGTTTAAATACTTGAAAACGGTGCTTTGTATGCTTTTGAATGCTTAATGTTTCTAATATCTGTGCGATCACCAGATTTAAATATTGGGGTAATTCTTGTTAACTTCCAGATATCAGGAAACGTTCTCGTTGACAAAGACAGATTAAATAAGTGATGAAGCGCAAGTGAAAATGGATAGGCGCAATCTTTGATTAACAGGCTAGGTATAAGGTCCGGTCCGCAGGTTAGATCAGATTTTAGATTTTTGAGTGAAGATTCTATTTGATCACATGTAATGTATGAGATTGAAATGAAATTATAAGAGGATGTTGAATTAGGAGGAGGTTGGGAAGAGGAAGGCTTGTAAACAGATTGGAAATGTGCAGCAAAAGCTTCAGCTATGCTTTGAGGCTCAGAAAGATTGTCGTTAGTATAGTGCATACTTGAGGGAAAAGAAGAATTTTTTCTCTTGGAGTTGATAAAATTCCAAAAGTATTTAGCATTGTTATTTATTGACATTTCACAAGAATGAACATAGTTAGCTTAAGAGTTTTTAATGTCATTTTTAATTTTTGCTCTCAGATGCTTAAATTTATCGAAATAATAAGAAATGTGTGGAAATTTCTTATACATTTTTAAGTAGTGGTTTTTTCTCTTAATGTCTACTTTAATTTGCTTAGTTATCCAGGCTGGTGACGAAGTCTTACTAGCAAATTTCACTGGAACACAGATATCAAAAAATCTATATAAAACTGAATAAAAATATTGACAAGCATCATTAATGTCAGTAAAGTTCTTTAAAATATTCCAGTCAAATTGACTTATTAAATTGTACAATTCAAGATAATTCGCACGTTTAAAATCATAAGATGTGGAATTAATTTTATCGAAACAATTGATTTCTTTGAAATGTAAATTCGAAAGTGTAATGTTTAATGCTGGATGGTGTAAATACTCAACATCAACCAGTAAATCAGTCTCACGTTTTACAGTACATGGCACATTTGACATGACTAAATCTAATATTTTATTGTTAGTATTCAGTATTTCATTGTATTGTTTTAAATCAAAGTAAGTTATAAAGTTATTAAATAATAAAACTGTTGAATTCGGATTACCTGATACATAACTAGCAGGAGGAATATAAACATTGAATACATACAAATTTTTATCATTAGCAGTTTAAATACTTAAAAACATCATATTGTATGTTTTTGCAAGCTGAGAACAGCTATTTTATTTTGATTTTGCAAACATAAGCCATTACACACGACATATTCATGAATATGACAGTTTAAATACTTGAAAACGGCATTTTGTATTATTTTGCAAGCTGAGAACAGCTATTTTATCTTGATTTTGCAAACATAAGCCGTTAGACACGACATATACATAAATATGACAGTTTAAATACTTGAAAACGGTGCTTTGTATGCTTTTGAATGCTTAAAACAGCAGTTTTATCTTGATTTCACCAACATTAGCCATTATACACGACAGGAACATGAATATGACAGTTTAAATACTTGAAAACAGCATTTTGTATGTTTTTGCAAGCTGAGAACAGCTTTTTTATCTTAATTTTGCAAACATAAGACATTACACACGACATATATATGACAGTTTAAATACTTGAAAACGGTGTTTTGTAAGCTTTTGAATGCTTAAAACAGCAGTTTTTTCTTGATTTCACCAACATTAGCCATTATACACGACAGAAACATGAATATGACAGTTTAAATACTTGAAAACAGCATTTTGTATGTTTTTGCAAGCTGAGAATAGCTATTTTATCTTGATTTTGCAAACATAAGCCATTACACACGACATATACATGAATATGACAGTTTAAATACTTGAAAACGGCGTTTTGTATGCTTTTGAATGCTTAAAACTGCAGTTTTATCTTGATTTCACCAACATTAGCCATGATACACGACAGGAACATGAATATGACAGTTAAAATACTTGAAAACAGCATTTTGTATGTTTTTGCAAGCTGAGAACAGCTATTTTATCTTGATTTTGCAAACATAAGACATTACACACGACATATATATGACAGTTTAAATACTTGAAAACGGTGTTTTGTAAGCTTTTGAATGCTTAAAACAGCAGTTTTTTCTTGATTTCACTAACATTAGCCATTATACACGACAGAAACATGAATATGACAGTTTAAATACTTGAAAACAGCATTTTGTATGTTTTTGCAAGCTGAAAACAGCTATTTTATCTTGATTTTGCAAACATAAGCCATTACACACGACATATACATGATTATGACAGTTTAAATACTTGAAAACGGCGTTTTGTATGCTTTTGAATGCTTAAAACAGCAGTTTTATCTTGATTTCACCAACATTAGCCATTATACACGACAGGAACATGAATATGACAGTTAAAATACTTTAAAACAGCATTTTGTATGTTTTTGCAAGCTGAGAACAGCTATTTTATCTTGATTTTGCAAACATAAGCCATTACATACGACATATACATGAATATGACAGTTTAAATACTTGAAAACGGTGTTTTGTATGCTTTTGAATGCTTAAAACAGCAGTTTTATCTTGATTTTACCAACATTAGCCATTATACACGACAGAAACATGAATATGACAGTTTAAATACTTGAAAACAGCATTTTGTATGTTTTTGCAAGCTGAGAACAGCTATTTTATCTTGATTTTGCAAACATAAGCCATTACACACGACATATACATGAATATGACAGTTTAAATACTTGAAAACGGTGTTTTGTATGCTTTTGAATGCTAAAAACAGCAGTTTTATCTTGATTTCATCAACATTAGCCATTATACACGACAGAAACATGAATATGACAGTTTAAATACTGAAAAACAGCATTTTGTATGTTTTTGCAAGCTGAGAACAGCTATTTTATCTTGATTTTCAAACATAAGCCATTACACACGACATATACATGAATATGACAGTTTAAATCATGTATAGATAACGTTTTTTCGAATATCAGCACCTCAGATCACAAAGTACAAGTACATTCTACAGGCGTTGCTGATCATTGTGCAATATTTATCACGTATAAAACTAATAAAAATAAATTAAACAAGCCAGATGAACATATTACAAGAATTAATTATACCACTTTTATTCAATCCCTTGAGTCAATTGACTGGGCAGATGTTTATACTCTAAAAGATATCAACGGTCAGTTTAATGCATTTCTTAAATACTTTATTCATTGTATTCAAATAGCTACTAATTCAGTTAAAACAAAAGAAAATAAATCAATTCTAAGTAATTGTTATTTAAACAAAGAAAGAGAATACTTAACTTATTTGAAAAATATTCAGCGCCAGTCTAACACAGACAGTATTAAAAAAGCGATACAAATTCACTCAAAAATTTATCTGAATAAATTACAAGAAACTCGTAAACAATTGAACAATGATAAATTACTCCAATCATCAAATATGAGTACAACAGCCTGGAAAATAATAAAACCAAGCAATCACAATAGTCGAGAAAATCCATCAAATATCTCTCCTAATGATTTTAATAATTTTTTTGCAAATATAGCTAATGAAATTCATAATGAAATTCCGCTACGCACAACACGAATAAGGATAGCGACATCAAACAAAATTCAAGGTCCTTCTATTTGCACCCATTCGACAGGGATGAATTATTGACAACTATCAATGCTCTCAGCAATTCGCGAAGTACTGACGCATACAAGATCTCAACTAAACTAATTAAAATTTCTGCTCCTTATATCATAGACCATCTGTCGTATCTAATAAATGAAGTTTTTATAAATGGCGTCTTTCCATCTTGTCTGAAATTATCGAAAATTATTCCAATATATAAGAAAGGAAATCCTGACCGTGTTAAAAATTACCGTCCTATAGCTATTGTGCTATGGTTTTCTAAAATAATAGAGAGCCTAATTAAAAAGAGACTACTACAATTTTTAGAGAAAAATGATATCCTATGTGAAAACCAATACGGTTTCAGACAAGGAAGGTCGACAATTAACGCACTTTTACATATAATGTCCTACGTATATAAAGCCATGGAAGCAAATAAAATATCAGCGTTAATGCTTTGCGATTTATCTAAAGCCTTTGATTGTATATCCCATTAGATACTGATAACTAAATTAGAAAGATATGGAATACGTGGAACTCCTTTAAAAATTATTACATCGTTTCTACAACATCGTGTACAATATGTTAACATTAAAGAAAATAACTCCAGTGAACTACTATCAGAACACGGTGTACCACAAGGGTCGGTCATTGGACCACTGCTATTTATTATCTACATCAATGATTTGCCTAAATCAATTATTTGTGATGAAATAATGCTTTTCGCAGATGATACCACATTTTTTGTAGAAGAAGAAGAATATGCCACATTACAACAAAAATGCAATGGAAATTTAAACCAAGCCAAAACTTGGTTCTCAAACAACCTACTTTTACTGAATGAAGACAAAACACAGACGAGACTTTTTAATAAAACTCGCTCAATGAATACAACTGAATCAGTCAAACTATTAGGACTTCAAATTGACCCCACCACATCCTGGTTACCGCAAATAAACTCATTAGAATCGAAAATTTCTAAACTAATTTTTCTGTTCCGTAATCTGAGTAGAGAAGTGTCAATAAGTGTGTTGTTACGTGCTTATCATGGACTGTTTCAATCTATATTAAGCTATGGGACAATTCTGTGGTATTCCGACTCAAAATGTGATAAACTATTTAAGCTACAAAAGTGTGTTGTGCTTGTTATAGACCAAAAAGGCTTTAGAGAACATTGTAGACCAATATTTGTTAAACTACAGATCTTAACTCTACCTTGCATATACATCAAGCAATGTTTAAATTACATAAAAATGAATCCTGACCAATTCAAACAATTTACTTCATCCCACGAGTATCATACAAGAACCAATAGAAATTAGGTTATTCCATTGTTTAAGTACGAAAAATTTAGAAAAAGTTTCATGTATAACTGTATTAAATTATATAATAAATTGCCTGATGATATTAAAAACTTACCTGTTCCAAAGTTTAAGATCACTATAAAGGATATATTGTTAAAACAAGCATTCTACTCATTGAAAGAATTTTTAAATTGTGAGAATTATAATTTTTAAAATGTTAAATGTCTGTTTTACTGTTTTTATATATATGATAATGCTAATTTTAATATGTTTTTATATTTTAATGACTGACTGAAAACTGTGAATTTATATGTTCTATTTATGTTCAAAATTAATTTTCTCTTATGTGAATCTACTATAATGTAATGACTCGGCATGTAATATGTAATTCAATATTTATTATGCCAAATAAAATTATTATTATTATTATTATTATAAATACTTGAAAACGGTGTTTAGTATGCTTTTGAATGCTTAAAACAGCAGTTTTATCTTGATTTCACCACAATTAGCCATTATACACGACAGAAACATGAATATGACAGTTTAAATACTTTAAAACAGCATTTTGTATGTTTTTGCAAGCTAAGAACAGCTATTTTATCTTGATTTGGCAAACATAAACCATTACACACGACATATTCATGAATATGACAGTTTAAATACTTGAAAACGGTGTTTTGTATGCTTTTGAATGCTTAAAACCGCAGTTTTATCTTGATTTCACCAACATTAGCCATTATACATGATAGGAATATGAAAATGACAGTTTAAATACTTGAAAACAGCATTTTGTATGTTTTTGCAAGCTGAGAACAGCTATTTTATCTTGATTTTGCAAACATAAAACATTACACACGACATATACATGAATATGACAGTATAAATACTAGAAAACGGTGTTTTGTATGCTTTTGAATGCTTAAAACAGCAGTTTTATCTTGATTTCACCAACATTAGCCATTATACACGACAGAAACATGAATATGACAGTTTAAATACTTGAAAACAGCATTTTATATGTTTTTGCAAGCTGAGAACAGCGATTTTAACTTGATTTTGCAAACATAAGCCATTACACACGACATATATATGACAGTTTAAATACTTGAAAACGGTGTTTTGTATGCTTTTGAATGCTTAAAACATCAGTTTTTTCTTGATTTCACCAACGTTAGCCATTATACACGACAGAAACATGAATATGACAGTTAAAATACTTAAAAACAGCATTTTGTATGTTTTTGCAAGCTGAGAACAGCTATTATATCTTGATTTTGCAAACATAAGCCATTACACACGACATATACAAGAATATGACAGTTAAAATACTTGAAAACGGTGTTTTGTATGCTTTTGAATGCTTAAAACAGCAGTTTTATCTTGATTTCACCAACATTAGCCATTATACACGACAGAAACATGAATATGACAGTTTAAATACTTGAAAACAGCATTTTATATGTTTTTGCAAGCTGAGAACAGCGATTTTAACTAGATTTTGCAAACATAAGCCATTACACACGACATATATATGACAGTTTAAATACTTGAAAACGGTGTTTTGTATGCTTTTGAATGCTTAAAAGAGCAGGTTTTTCTTGATTTCACCAACATTAGCCATTATATACAAGAGAAACATGAATATGACAGTTTAAATAATTGAAAACAATATTTTGTATGTTTTTGCAAGCTGAGAACAGCTATTTTATCTTGATTTTGCAAACATAAGCCATTACACACGACATATACATGAATATGACAGTTTAAATACTTGAAAACGGAGTTTTGTATGCTTTTGAATGCTTAAAACAGCAGTTTTATCTTGATTTTACCAACATTATCCATTATGCACGACAGAAACATGAATATGACAGTTTAAATATTTAAAAACAGCATTTTGTATGTTTTTGCAAGCTGAGAACAGCTATTTTATCTTGATTTTGCAAACATAATCCTTTACACACGACATATACATGAATATGATAGTTAAAATACTTGAAAACGGTGCTTTGTATGCTTTTGAATGCTTAAAACATCAGTTTTATCTTGAATTCATCAACATTAGCCATTATACACGACAGAAACATGAATATGACAGTTTAAATACTTAAAAACAGCATTTTGTATGTTTTTGCAAGCAGAAAACAGCTATTTTATCTTGATTTTGCAAACATAAGCCATTACACACGACATATACATGAATATGACAGTTTAAATACTTGAAAACGGAGTTTTGTATGCTTTGAATGCTTAAAACAGCAGTTTTATGTTGATTTCACCACAATTAGTTATTATACACAACAGAAACATGAATATGACAGTTTAAATACTTGAAAACAGCATTTTGTATGTTTTTGCAAGCTGAGAACAGCTATTTTATCTTGATTTTGCAAACATAAGCCATTACACACGACATATACATGAATATGGCAGTTTAAATACTTGAAAACGGTGTTTTGTATGCTTTTGAATGCTTAAAACAGCAGTTTAATCTTGATTTCAACAAAATTAGCCATTATACACAACAGGAACATGAATATGACAGTTTAAATACTTGAAAACAGCATTTTGTATGTTTTTGCTAGCTGAGAACAGCTATTTTATCTTGATTTTGCAAACATAAGACATTACACATGACATATACATGAATATGACAGTTTAAATACTTGAAAACGGTGTTTTGTATGCTTTTGAATGCTTAAAACAGCAGTTTTTTTTTTATTTCACCACAATTAGTTATTATACACGACAGAAACATGAATATGACAGTCTGAATACTTGAAAACAGCTTTGTATGTATTTGCAAGCTGAGAACAGCGATTTTAACTTGATTTTGCAAACATAAGCCATTGCACACGACATATATATGACAGTTTAAATACTTGAAAACGGTGTTTTGTATGCTTTTGAATGCTTAAAACATCAGTTTTATCTTGATTTCACCAACGTTAGCCATTATACACAACAGAAACATGAATATGACAGTTAAAATACTTAAAAACAGCATTTTGTATGTTTTTGCAAGCTGAGAACAGCTATTATATCTTGATTTTGCAAACATAAGCCATTACACACGACATATACAAGAATATGACAGTTTAAATACTTGAAAACGGTGTTTTGTATGCTTTTGAATGCTTAAAACAGCAGTTTTATCTTGATTTCACCAACATTAGCCAATATACACGACAGAAACATGAATATGACAGTTTAAATACTTGAAAACAGCATTTTATATGTTTTTGCAAGCTGAGAACAGCGATTTTAACTAGATTTTGCAAACATAAGCCATTACACACGACATATATATGACAGTTTAAATACTTGAAAACGGTGTTTTGTATGCTTTTGAATGCTTAAAAGAGCAGGTTTTTCTTGATTTTACCAACATTAGCCATTATATACGAGAGAAACATGAATATGACAGTTTAAATATTTGAAAACAATATTTTGTATGTTTTTGCAAGCTGAGAACAGCTATTTTATCTTGATTTTGCAAACATAAGCCATTACACACGACATATACATGAATATGACAGTTTAAATACTTGAAAACGGTGTTTTGTATGCTTTTGAATGTTTAAAACAGCAGTTTTATCTTGATTTTACCAACATTATCCATTATGCACGACAGAAACATGAATATGACAGTTTAAATATTTGAAAACAGCATTTTGTATGTTTTTGCAAGCTGAGAACAGCTATTTTATCTTGATTTTGCAAACATAAGCCATTACACACGACATAAACATGAATATGACAGTTTAAATACTTGAAAACGGTGTTTTGTATGCTTTTGAATGCTTAAAACAGCAGTTTTATCTTGATTTCACCAACATTAGCCATTATACACAACAGGAACATGAATATGACAGTTTAAATACTTGAAAACAGCATTTTGTATGTTTTTGCAAGCTGAGAGCAGCTATTTTATCTTGATTTTGGAAACATAAGACATTACACATGACATATACATGAATATGACAGTTTAAATACTTGAAAACGGTGTTTTGTATGCTTTTGAATGCTTAAAACAGCAGTTTTTTCTTGATTTCACCAACTTTAGCCATTATACACGACAGAAACATAAATATGATAGTTTAAATACTTGAAAACAGCATTTTGAATGTTTTTGCAAGCTGTGAACAGCTATTTTATCTTGATTTTGCAAACATAACCCATTACACACGACATATATATGACAGTTTAAATACATGAAAACGGTGTTTTGTATGCTTTTGAATGCTTAAAAGAGCAGTTTTTTCTTGATTTCACCAACATTAGCCATTATATACGAGAGAAACATGAATATGACAGTTTAAATACTTGAAAACAATATTTTGTATGTTTTTGCAAGCTGAGAACAGCTATTTTATCTTGATTTTGCAAACATAAGCCATTACACACGACATATACATGAATATGACAGTTTAAATACTTGAAAACGGTGTTTTGTATGCTTTTGAATGCTTAAAACAGCAGTTTTATCTTGATTTAACCAACATTATCCATTATGCACGACAGAAACATGAATATGACAGTTTAAATATTTGAAAACAGCATTTTGTATGTTTTTGCAAGCTGAGAACAGCTATTTGATCTTGATTTTGCAAACATAATCCATTACACACGACATATACATGAATATGATAGTTTAAATACTTGAAAACGGTGCTTTGTATGCTTTTGAATGCTTAAAACATCAGTTTTATCTTGATTTCATCAACATTAGCCATTATACACGACAGAAACATGAATATGACAGTTTAAATATTTGAAAACAGCATTTTGTATGTTTTTGCAAGCTGAGAACAGCTATTTTATCTTGATTTTGCAAACATAAGCCATTACACACGACATAAACATGAATATGACAGTTTAAATACTTGAAAACGAGGTTTTGTATGCTTTTGAATGCTTAAAACAGCAGTTTTATCTTAATTTCACCAACATTAGCCATTATACACAACAGGAACATGAATATGACAGTTTAAATACTTGAAAACAGCATTTTGTATGTTTTTGCAAGCTGAGAGCAGCTATTTTATCTTGATTTTGGAAACATAAGACATTACACATGACATATACATGAATATGACAGTTTAAATACTTGAAAACGGTGTTTTGTATGCTTTTGAATGCTTAAAACAGCAGTTTTTTCTTGATTTCACCAACTTTAGCCATTATACACGACAGAAACATAAATATGATAGTTTAAATACTTGAAAACAGCATTTTGAATGTTTTTGCAAGCTGAGAACAGCTATTTTATCTTGATTTTGCAAACATAACCCATTACACACGACATATATATGACAGTTTAAATACATGAAAACGGTGTTTTGTATGCTTTTGAATGCTTAAAAGAGTAGTTTTTTCTTGATTTCACCAACATTAGCCATTATATACGAGAGAAACATGAATATGACAGTTTAAATACTTGAAAACAATATTTTGTATGTTTTTGCAAGCTGAGAACAGCTATTTTATCTTGATTTTGCAAACATAAGCCATTACACACGACATATACATGAATATGACAGTTTAAATACTTGAAAACTGTGTTTTGTATGCTTTTGAATGCTTAAAACAGCAGTTTTATCTTGATTTTACCAACATTATCCATTATGCACGACAGAAACATGAATATGACAGTTTAAATATTTAAAAACAGCATTTTGTGTGTTTTTGCAAGCTGAGAACAGCTATTTGATCTTGATTTTGCAAACATAATCCATTACACACGACATATACATGAATATGATAGTTTAAATACTTGAAAACGGTGCTTTGTATGCTTTTGAATGCTTAAAACATCAGTTTTATCTTGATTTCATCAACATTAGCCATTATACACGACAGAAACATGAATATGACAGTTTAAATACTTAAAAACAGCATTTTGTATGTTTTTGCAAGCTAAAAACAGCTATTTTATCTTGATTTTGCAAACATAAGCCATTACACACGACATATACATGAATATGACAGTTTAAATACTTGAAAACGGTGTTTTGTATGCTTTTGAATGCTTAGAACAGCAGTTTTATCTTGATTTCACCAACATTAGCCATTATACACGACAGGAACATGAATATGACAGTTAAAATACTTGAAAACAGCATTTTGTATGTTTTTGCAAGCTGAGAACAGCTGTTTTATCTTGATTTTGCAAACATAAGCCTTTACACACGACATATTCATGAATATGACAGTTTAAATACTTGAAAACGGTGCTTTGTATGCTTTTGAATGCTTAAAACAGCAGTTTTATCTTGATTTCACCAACATTAGCCATTATACACAACAGGAACATGAATATGACAGTTTAAATACTTGAAAACAGCATTTTGTATGTTTTTGCAAGCTGAGAGCAGCTATTTTATCTTGATTTTGCAAACATAAGACATTACACATGACATATACATGAATATGACAGTTTAAATACTTGAAAACGGTGTTTTGTATGCTTTTGAATGCTTAAAACAGCAGTTTTTTTTTTATTTCACCACAATTAGCCATTATACACGACAGAAACATGAATATGACAGTCTGAATACTTGAAAACAGCTTTGTATGTATTTGCAAGCTGAGAACAGCGATTTTAACTTGATTTTGCAAACATAAGCCATTACACACGACATATATATGACAGTTTAAATACTTGAAAACGGTGTTTTGTATGCTTTTGAATGCTTAAAACATCAGTTTTATCTTGATTTCACCAACGTTAGCCATTATACACGACAGAAACATGAATATGACAGTTAAAATACTTAAAAACAGCATTTTGTATGTTTTTGCAAGCTGAGAACAGCTATTATATCTTGATTTTGCAAACATAAGCCATTACACACGACTTATACAAGAATATGACAGTTTAAATACTTGAAAACGGTGTTTTGTATGCTTTTGAATGCTTAAAACAGCAGTTTTATCTTGATTTCACCAACATTAGCCAATATACACGACAGAAACATGAATATGACAGTTTAAATACTTGAAAACAGCATTTTATATGTTTTTGCAAGCTGAGAACAGCGATTTTAACTAGATTTTGCAAACATAAGCCATTACACACGACATATATATGACAGTTTAAATACTTGAAAACGGTGTTTTGTATGCTTTTGAATGCTTAAAAGAGCAGGTTTTTCTTGATTTTACCAACATTAGCCATTATATACGATAGAAACATGAATATGACAGTTTAAATATTTGAAAACAATATTTTGTATGTTTTTGCAAGCTGAGAACAGCTATTTTATCTTGATTTTGCAAACATAAGCCATTACACACGACATATACATGAATATGACAGTTTAAATACTTGAAAACGGTGTTTTGTATGCTTT
Source organism: Poecilus cupreus (assembly GCA_963942605.1). Lineage (NCBI taxonomy): Eukaryota > Metazoa > Arthropoda > Insecta > Coleoptera > Carabidae > Poecilus > Poecilus cupreus. Next base: position 10,824 of record CAWWDY010001570.1, on the reverse strand, counting down.
TGAATGCTTAAAACTGCAGTTTTATCTTGATTTTACCAACATTATCCATTATGCACGACAGAAACATGAATATGACAGTTTAAATATTTGAAAACAGCATTTTGTATGTTTTTGCAAGCTGAGAACAGCTATTTTATCTTGATTTTGCAAACATAAGCCATTACACACGACATAAACATGAATATGACAGTTTAAATACTTGAAAACGGTGTTTTGTATGCTTTTGAATGCTTAAAACAGCAGTTTTATCTTGATTTCACCAACATTAGCCATTATACACAACAGGAACATGAATATGACAGTTTAAATACTTGAAAACAGCATTTTGTATGTTTTTGCAAGCTGAGAGCAGCTATTTTATCTTGATTTTGGAAACATAAGACATTACACATGACATATACATGAATATGACAGTTTAAATACTTGAAAACGGTGTTTTGTATGCTTTTGAATGCTTAAAACAGCAGTTTTTTCTTGATTTCACCAACTTTAGCCATTATACACGACAGAAACATAAATATGATAGTTTAAATACTTGAAAACAGCATTTTGAATGTTTTTGCAAGCTGAGAACAGCTATTTTATCTTGATTTTGCAAACATAACCCATTACACACGACATATATATGACAGTTTAAATACATGAAAACGGTGTTTTGTATGCTTTTGAATGCTTAAAAGAGCAGTTTTTTCTTGATTTCACCAACATTAGCCATTATATACTAGAGAAACATGAATATGACAGTTTAAATACTTGAAAACAATATTTTGTATGTTTTTGCAAGCTGAGAACAGCTATTTTATCTTGATTTTGCAAACATAAGCCATTACACACGACATATACATGAATATGACAGTTTAAATACTTGAAAACGGTGTTTTGTATGCTTTTGAATGCTTAAAACAGCAGTTTTATCTTGATTTTACCAACATTATCCATTATGCACGACAGAAACATGAATATGACAGTTTAAATATTTGAAAACAGCATTTTGTATGTTTTTGCAAGCTGAGAACAGCTATTTGATCTTGATTTTGCAAACATAATCCATTACACACGACATATACATGAATATGATAGTTTAAATACTTGAAAACGGTGCTTTGTATGCTTTTGAATGCTTAAAACATCAGTTTTATCTTGATTTCATCAACATTAGCCATTATACACGACAGAAACATGAATATGACAGTTTAAATACTTAAAAACAGCATTTTGTATGTTTTTGCAAGCTGAAAACAGCTATTTTATCTTGATTTTGCAAACATAAGCCATTACACACGACATATACATGAATATGACAGTTTAAATACTTGAAAACGGTGTTTTGTATGCTTTTGAATGCTTAGAACAGCAGTTTTATCTTGATTTCACCAACATTAGCCATTATACACGACAGGAACATGAATATGACAGTTAAAATACTTGAAAACAGCATTTTGTATGTTTTTGCAAGCTGAGAAGAGCTATTTTATCTTGATTTTGCAAACATAAGCCTTTACACACGACATATTCATGAATATGACAGTTTAAATACTTGAAAACGGTGCTTTGTATGCTTTTGAATGCTTAAAACAGCAGTTTTATCTTGATTTCACCAACATTAGCCATTATACACAACAGGAACATGAATATGACAGTTTAAATACTTGAAAACAGCATTTTGTATGTTTTTGCAAGCTGAGAGCAGCTATGTTATCTTGATTTTGGAAACATAAGACATTACACATGACATATACATGATAATGACAGTTTAAATACTTGAAAACGGTGTTTTGTATGCTTTTGAATGCTTAAAACAGCAGTTTTTTCTTGATTTTACCAACATTAGCCATTATACACGACAGAAGCATGAATATGACAGTTTAAATACTTGAAAACAGCATTTTTTATGTTTTTGCAAGCTGAGAACAGCTATTTTATCTTGATTTTGCAAAAATAAGCCATTACACACGACATATACATGAATATGACAGTTTAAATACTTGAAAACGGCGTTTTGTATGCTTTTGAATGCTTAAAACAGCAGTTTTATCTTGATTTCACCAACATTAGCTATTATACACGACAGGAACATGAATATGACAGTTAAAATACTTGAAAACAGCATTTTATATGTTTCTGCAAGCTGAGAACAGCGATTTTAACTAGCTTTTGCAAACATAAGCCATTACACACGACATATATATGACAGTTTAAATACTTGAAAACGGTGTTTTGTATGCTTTTGAATGCTTAAAAGAGCAGTTTTTTCTTGATTTCACCAACATTAGCCATTATACACGACAGAAACATGAATATGACAGTTTAAATAATTGAAAACAGCATTTTTTATGTTTTTGCAAGCTGAGAACAGCTATTTTATCTTGATTTTGCAAAAATAAGCCATTACACACGACATATACATGAATATGACAGTTTAAATACTTGAAAACGGTGTTTTGTATGCTTTTGAATGCTTAAAACAGCAGTTTTTTCTTGATTTCACCAACATTAGCCATTATACACGACAGAAACATAAATATGATAGTTTAAATACTTGAAAACAGCATTTTGTATGTTTTTGCAAGCTGAGAACAGCTATTTTATCTTGATTTTGCAAACATAAGCCATTATACACGACATATACATGAATATGACAGGTTAAATACTTGAAAACGGTGATTTGTATGCTTTTGAAAGATTAAAACAGCACTTTTATCTTGATTTCACCAGCGTTAGCCATTATACACGACACAAACATGAATATGACAGTTTAAATACTTGAAAACAGCATTTTGTATGCTTTTTCAAACTGAGAACAGCTATTATATCTTGATTTTGCAAACATAAGCCATTACACACGACATATACAAGAATATGACAATTTAAATACTTGAAAACGGTGTTTTGTATGCTTTTGAATGCTTAAAACAGCAGTTTTATCTTGATTTTACCAACATTATCCATTATGCACGACAGAAACATAAATATGACAGTTTAAATATTTGAAAACAGCATTTTGTATGTTTTTGCAAGCTGAGAACAGCTATTTGATCTTGATTTTGCAAACATAATCCATTACACACGACATATACATGAATATGATAGTTTAAATATTTGAAAACGGTGCTTTGTATGCTTTTGAATGCTTAAAACATCAGTTTTATTTTGATTTCATCAACATTAGCCATTATACACGACAGAAACATGAATATGACTGTTTAAATACTTAAAAACAGCATTTTTTATGTTTTTGCAAGCTGAAAACAGCTATTTTATCTTGATTTTGCAAACATAAGCCATTACACACGACATATACATGAATATGACAGTTTAAATACTTGAAAACGGTGTTTTGTATGCTTTTGAATGCTTAAAACAGCAGTTTTATCTTGATTTCACCAACATTAGCCATTATACACGACAGGAACATGAATATGACAGTTAAAATACTTGAAAACAGCATTTTGTATGTTTTTGCAAGCTGAGAACAGCTATTTTATCTTGATTTTGCAAACATAAGCCATTACACACGACATATTCATGAATATGACAGTTTAAATACTTGAAAACGGTGCTTTGTATGCTTTTGAATGCTTAAAACAGCAGTTTTATCTTGATTTCACCAACATTAGCCATTATACACAACAGGAACATGAATATGACAGTTTAAATACTTGAAAACAGCATTTTGTATGTTTTTGCAAGCTGAGAGCAGCTATTTTATCTTGATTTTGGAAACATAAGACATTACACATGACATATACATGAGCATGACAGTTTAAATACTTGAAAACGGTGTTTTGTATGCTTTTGAATGATTAAAACAGCAGTTTTATCTTGATTTCACCAACATTAGCCATTATACACGACAGGAACATGAATATGACAGTTAAAATACTTGAAAACAGCATTTTATATGTTTCTGCAAGCTGAGAACAGCGATTTTAACTAGATTTTGCAAACATAAGCCATTACACACGACATATATATGACAGTTTAAATACTTAAAAACGGTGTTTTGTATGCTTTTGAATGCTTAAAAGAGCAGTTTTTTCTTGATTTCACCAACATTAGCCATTATACACGACAGAAACATGAATATGACAGTTTAAATAATTGAAAACAGCATTTTTTAGGTTTTTGCAAGCTGAGAACAGCTATTTTATCTTGATTTTGCAAAAATAAGCCATTACACACGACATATACATGAATATGACAGTTTAAATACTTGAAAACGGTGTTTTGTATGCTTTTGAATGCTTAAAACAGCAGTTTTTTCTTGATTTCACCAACATTAGCCATTATACACGACAGAAACATAAATATGATAGTTTAAATACTTGAAAACAGCATTTTGTATGTTTTTGCAAGCTGAGAACAGCTATTTTATCTTGATTTTGCAAACATAAGCCATTATACACGACATATACATGAATATGACAAATTAAATACTTGAAAACGGTGTTTTGTATGCTTTTGAATGATTAAAACAGCACTTTTATCTTGATTTCACCAGCGTTAGCCATTATACACGACACAAACATGAATATGACAGTTTAAATACTTGAAAACAGCATTTTGTATGCTTTTTCAAACTGAGAACAGCTATTATATCTTGATTTTGCAAACATAAGCCATTACACACGACATATACAAGAATATGACAATTTAAATACTTGAAAACGGTGTTTTGTATGCTTTTGAATGCTTAAAACAGCAGTTTTATCTTGATTTCTCAAACATTAGCCATTATACATGACAGGAACATGAATATGACAGTTAAAATACTTAAAAACAGCATTTTGTATGTTTTTGCAAGCTGAGAACAGCTATTATATCTTGATTTTGCAAACATAAGCCATTACACACGACATATACAAGAATATGACAGTTTAAATACTTGAAAACGGTGTTTTGTATGCTTTTGAATGCTTAAAACAGCAGTTTTATCTTGATTTCACCAACATTAGCCAATATACACGACAGAAACATGAATATGACAGTTTAAATACTTGAAAACAGCATTTTATATGTTTTTGCAAGCTGAGAACAACGATTTTAACTAGATTTTGCAAACATAAGCCATTACACACGACATATATATGACAGTTTAAATACTTGAAAACGGTGTTTTGTATGCTTTTGAATGCTTAAAAGAGCAGGTTTTTCTTGATTTTACCAACATTAGCCATTATATACGAGAGAAACATGAATATGACAGTTTAAATATTTGAAAACAATATTTTGTATGTTTTTGCAAGCTGAGAACAGCTATTTTATCTTGATTTTGCAAACATAAGCCATTACACACGACATATACATGAATATGACAGTTTAAATACTTGAAAACGGTGTTTTGTATGCTTTTGAATGCTTAAAACAGCAGTTTTATCTTGATTTTACCAACATTATCCATTATGCACGACAGAAACATGAATATGACAGTTTAAATATTTGAAAACAGCATTTTGTATGTTTTTGCAAGCTGAGAACAGCTATTTTATCTTGATTTTGCAAACATAAGCCATTACACACGACATAAACATGAATATGACAGTTTAAATACTTGAAAACGGTGTTTTGTATGCTTTTGAATGCTTAAAACAGCAGTTTTATCTTGATTTCACCAACATTAGCCATTATACACAACAGGAACATGAATATGACAGTTTAAATACTTGAAAACAGCATTTTGTATGTTTTTGCAAGCTGAGAGCAGCTATTTTATCTTGATTTTGGAAACATAAGACATTACACATGACATATACATGAATATGACAGTTTAAATACTTGAAAACGGTGTTTTGTATGCTTTTGAATGCTTAAAACAGCAGTTTTTTCTTGATTTCACCAACTTTAGCCATTATACACGACAGAAACATAAATATGATAGTTTAAATACTTGAAAACAGCATTTTGAATGTTTTTGCAAGCTGAGAACAGCTATTTTATCTTGATTTTGCAAACATAACCCATTACACACGACATATATATGACAGTTTAAATACATGAAAACGGTGTTTTGTATGCTTTTGAATGCTTAAAACAGCAGTTTTATCTTGATTTTACCAACATTATCCATTATGCACGACAGAAACATGAATATGACAGTTTAAATATTTGAAACAGCATTTTGTATGTTTTTGCAAGCTGAGAACAGCTATTTGATCTTGATTTTGCAAACATAATCCATTACACACGACATATACATGAATATGATAGTTTAAATATTTGAAAACGGTGCATTGTATGCTTTTGAATGCTTAAAACACATCAGTTTTATCTTGATTTTATCAACATTAGCCATTATACACGACAGAAACATGAATATGACTGTTTAAATACTTAAAACAGCATTTTGTATGTTTTTGCAAGCTGAAAACAGCTATTTTATCTTGATTTTGCAAACATAAGCCATTACACACGACATATACATGAATATGACAGTTTAAATACTTGAAAACGGTGTTTTGTATGCTTTTGAATGCTTAAAACAGCAGTTTTATCTTGATTTCACCAACATTAGCCATTATACACGACAGGAACAAGAATATGACAGTTAAAATACATGAAAACAGCATTTTGTATGTTTTTGCAAGCTGAGAACAGCTATTTTATCTTGATTTTGCAAACATAAGCCATTCACACGACATATTCATGAATATGACAGTTTAAATACTTGAAAACGGTGCTTTGTATGCTTTTGATGCTTAAAACAGCAGGTTTATCTTGATTTCACCAACATTAGCCATTATACACAACAGGAACATGAATATGACAGTTTAAATACTTGAAAAACAGCATTTTGTATGTTTTTGCAAGCTGAGAGCAGCTATTTTATCTGATTTTGGAAACATAAGACATTACACATGACATATACATGAATATGACAGTTTAATACTTGAAAACGGTGGTTTTGTTAGCTTTTGAATGCTTAAAACAGCAGTTTTTTCTTGATTTCACCAACTTTAGCCATTATACACGACAGAAACATAATATGATAGTTTAAATACTTGAAAACAGCATTTTGAATGTTTTTGCAAGCTGAGAACAGCTATTTTATCTTGATTTTGCAAACATACCCATTACACACGACATATATATGACAGTTTAAATACATGAAAACGGTGTTTTGTATGCTTTGAATGCTTAAAAGAGCAGTTTTGTCTTGATTTCACCAACATTAGCCATTATATACTAAAGAAACATGAATATGACAGTTTAAATACTTGAAAACAATATTTTGTATGTTTTTGCAAGCTGAGAACAGCTATTTTATCTTGATTTTGCAAACATAAGCCTTTACACACGACATATACATGAATATGACAGTTTAATACTTGAAACGGTGTTTTGTATGCTTTTGAATGCTTAAAACAGCAGTTTTATCTTGATTTTACCAACATTATCCATTATGCACGACAGAAACATGAATATGACAGTTTAAATATTTGAAAACAGCATTTGTATGTTTTTGCAAGCGAGAACACTATTTGATCTTGATTTTGCAAACATAATCCATTACACACGACATATACATGAATATGATAGTTTAAATACTTGAAAACGGTGCTTTGTATGCCTTTGAATGCTAAAACATCAGTTTTATCTTGATTTCATCAACATTAGCCATTATACACGACAGAAACATGAATATGACAGTTTAAATACTTAAAAACAGCATTTTGTATGTTTTTGCAAGCTGAAAACAGCTATTTTATCTTGATTTTGCAAACATAAGCCATTACACACGACATATACATGAATATGACAGTTTAATACTTGAAAACGGTGTTTTGTATGCTTTTGAATGCTTAGAACAGCAGTTTTATCTTGATTTCACCAACATAGCCATTATACACGACAGAACATGAATATGACAGTTAAAATACTTTGAAAACAGCATTTTGTATGTTTTTGCAAGCTGAGAACAGCTATTTTATCTTGATTTTGCAAACATAAGCCTTTACACACGACATATTCATGAATATGACAGTTTAAATACTTGAAAACGGTGCTTTGTATGCTTTTGAATGCTTAAAACAGGCAGTTTTATCTTGATTTCACCAACATTAGCCATTATACACACAGGAACATGAATATGACAGTTTAAATACTTGAAAACAGCATTTTGTATGTTTTTCCAAGCTGAGAGCAGCTATTTTATCTTGATTTTGGAAACATAAGACAATACACATGACATATACATGAATATGACAGTTAAATACTTGAAAACGGTGTTTTGTATGCTTTGAATGCTTAAAACAGCAGTTTTTTCTTGATTTTACCAACATTAGCCATTATACACGACGAAGCATGAATATGACAGTTTAAATACTTGAAAACAGCATTTTTTATGTTTTTTGCAAGCTGAGAACAGCTATTTTATCTTGATTTTGCAAAAATAAGCCATTACACACGACATATACATGAATATGACAGTTTAAATACTTGAAAACGGCGTTTTGTATGCTTTTGAATGCTTAAACAGCAGTTTTATCTTGATTTCACCAACATTAGCCATTATACACGACAGGAACATGAATATGACAGTTAAAATACTTGAAAACAGCATTTTATATGTTCCTGCAAGCTGAGAACAGCGATTTTAACTAGATTTTGCAAACATAAGCCATTACACACGACATATATTGACAGTTTAAATACTTGAAAACGGTGTTTTGTATGCTTTTGAATGCTTAAAAGAGCAGTTTTTTCTTGATTTCACCAACATTAGCCATTATACACGACAGAAACATGAATATGACAGTTTAAATAATTGAAAACAGCATTTTTTATGTTTTTGCAAGCTGAGAACAGCTATTTTATCTTGATTTGCAAAAATAAGCCATTACACACGACATATACATGAATATGACAGTTTAAATACTTGAAAACGGTGTTTTGTATGCTTTTGAATGCTTAAAACAGCAGTTTTTTCTTGATTTCACCAACATTAGCCATTATACACGACAGAAACATAAATATGATAGTTTAAATACTTGAAAACAGCATTTTGTATGTTTTTGCAAGCTGAGAACAGCTATTTTATCTTGATTTTGCAAACATAAGCCATTATACACGACATATACATGAATATGACAGGTTAAATACTTGAAAACGGTGTTTTGTATGCTTTTGAATGATTAAAACAGCACTTTTATCTTGATTTCACCAGCGTTAGCCATTATACACGACACAAACATGAATATGACAGTTTAAATACTTGAAAACAGCATTTGTATGGCTTTTTCAAACTGAGAACAGCTATTATATCTTGATTTTGCCAAACATAAGCCATTACACACGACATATACAAGAATATGACAATTTAAATACTTGAAAACGGTGTTTTGTATGCTTTTGAATGCTTAAAACAGCAGTTTTATCTTGATTCGCAAACATTAGCCATTATACATGACAGGAACATCGAATATGACAGTTAAAATACTTAAAAACAGCATTTTGTATGTTTTTGCAAGCTGAGAACAGCTATTATATCTTGATTTTGCAAACATAAGCCATTACACACGACATATACAAGAATATGACAGTTTAAATACTTGAAAACGGTGTTTTGTATGCTTTTGAATGCTTAAAAACAGCAGTTTTTATCTTGATTTCACCAACATTAGCCAATATACACGACAGAAACATGAATATGACAGTTTAAATACTTGAAAACAGCATTTTATATGTTTTTGCAAGCTGAGAACAGCGATTTTAACTAGATTTTGCAAACATAAGCCATTACACACGACATATATATGACAGTTTAAATACTTGAAAACGGTGTTTTGTATGCTTTTGAATGCTTAAAAGAGCAAGGTTTTTCTTGATTTACCAACATGAGCCATTATATACGAGAGAAACATGAATATGACAGTTTAAATATTTGAAAACAATATTTTGTATGTTTTGCAAGCTGAGAACAGCTATTTTATCTTGATTTTGCAAACATAAGCCATTACACACGACATATACATGAATATGACAGTTTAAATACTTGAAAACGGTGTTTTGTATGCTTTGAATGCTTAAAACAGCAGTTTTATCTTGATTTACCAACATTATCCATTATGCACGACAGAAACATGAATATGAAAGTTTAAATATTTGAAAACAGCATTTTGTATGTTTTTGCAAGCTGAGAACAGCTATTTTTTCTTGATTTTGCAAACATAAGCCATTACACACGACATAAACATGAATATGACAGTTTAAATACTTGAAACGGTGTTTTGTATGCTTTTGAATGCTTAAAACAGCAGTTTTTTCTTGATTTCACCAACTTTAGCCATTATACACGACAGAAACATAAATATGATAGTTTAAATACTTGAAAACCGCATTTTGAATGTTTTTGCAAGCTGAGAACAGCTATTTTATCTTGATTTTGCAAACATAACCCATTACACACGACAAATATATGACAGTTTAAATACATGAAAACGGTGTTTTGTATGCTTTTGAATGCTTAAAAGAGCAGTTTTTCTTGATTTCACCAACATTAGCCATTATATACGAGAGAAACATGAATATGACAGTTTAAATCTTGAAAACAATATTTTGTATGTTTTTGCAAGCTGAGAACAGCTATTTTATCTTGATTTTGCAAACATAAGCCATTACACATGACATATGCATGAATTTGACAGTTCAAATACTTGAAAACGGTGTTTTGTATGCTTTTGATTGCTTAAAACTGCAGTTTTATCTTGATTTCACTAACATTAGCCATTATACACGACAGAAACATGAATATGACTGTTTAAATACTTGAAAACAGCATTTTGTATGTTTTTTGCAAACTGAGAACAGCTATTTTATTTTGATTTT
>CAWWDY010001569.1:0-59561 GCA_963942605.1 Poecilus cupreus | reverse complement strand
CAAAAACATACAAAATGCTGTTTTCAAATATTTGAACTCTCATATTCATGTTTCTGTCGTGTATAATGGCTAATGTTGGTGAAATCAAGATAAAATTGCTGTTTTAAGCATACAAAAGCATACAAAACACCGATTTTAAGTATACAAACTGTCATATTCAAGTATATGTCATGTGTAATGGTTTATGTTTGCAAAATCAAGATAAAATAGCTGTTTTCATCTTGCAAATACATACAAAATGCTGTTTTCAAGTATTTAAACTGTCATATTCATGTTTCTGTCGTGTATAATGGCTAATGTTGGTGAAACCAAGATAAAATTGCTGTTTTAAGAATGCAAGAGCATACAAAATACCGTTTTTAAGTATACAAACTGTCATATTCATGTATATGTAGTGTGTAATGGCTTATGTTTGCAAAATCAAGATAAAATAGCTGTTTTCAGCTTGTAATAACATACAAAATGCTGTTTTCAAGTATTTAAACTGTCATATTCATGTTTCTGTCGTGTATAATGGCTAATGTTGGTAAAATCAAGATAAAATTGCTGTTTTAAGCATGCAAAAGCATACAAAACACGGTTTTTAAGTATACAAACTGTCATATTCATGTATATGTCGTGTGTAATGGCTTATGTTTGCAAAATCAAGATAAAATAGCAGTTTTCAGCTTGTAAAAACATACAAATTGCTGTTTTCAAGTATTTAAACTGTCATATTCATGTTTCTGTCGTGTATAATGGCTAATGTTGGTGAAATCAAGATAAAATTGCTGTTTAAAGCATACAAAACACCGTTTTTAAGTATACAAACTGTCATATTCATGTATATGTCGTGTGTAATGGCTTATGTTTGCAAAATCAAGATAAAATAGCTGTTTTCAGCTTCCAAAAACATGCAAAATGCTGTTTTTAAGTATATAAACTGTCATATTCATGTTTCTGTCGTGTATAATGGCTAATGTTGGTGAAATCAAAATAAAATTGCAGCATACAAAACACCGTTTTTAAGTATACAAACTGTCATATACATGTATATGTCGTGTGTAATGGCTTATGTTTGCATAATCAAGATAAAATAGTTGTTTTCAGCTTGCAAAAACATACAAAATGCTGTTTTCAAGTATTAAAACTGTCATATTCATGTTTCTGTCGTGTATAATGGCTAATGATGATGAAATCAAGATAAAATTGCTGTTTTAAGCATGCAAAAGCATACAAAACACCGATTTTTAGTATACGAACTGTCATATTAATGTATATGTCGTGTGTAATGGCTTATGTTTGCAAAATCAAGATAAAATAGCTGTTTTCAGCTTGCAAAAACATACAAAATGCTGTTTTCAAGTATTTAAACTGTCATATTCATGTTTCTGTCGTGTATAATGGCTAATGTTGGTGAAATCAAGATAAAATTGCTGTTTTAAGAATGCAAGAGCATACAAAATACCGTTTTTAAGTATACAAACTGTCATATTCATGTATATGTAGTGTGTAATGGCTTATGTTTGCAAAATCAAGATAAAATAGCTGTTTTCAGCTTGTAATAACATACAAAATGCTGTTTTTCAAGTATTTAAACTGTCATATTCATGGTTCTGTCGTGTATAATGGCTAATGTTGGTGAAATCAAAATAAAATTGCTGTTTTAAGCATGCAAAAGCATACAAAACACCGTTTTTAAGTATACAAACTGTCATATTCATGTATATGTCGTGTGTAATGGCTTATGTTTGCAAAATCAAGATAAAATAGCTGTTTTCAGCTTGCAAAAAACATACAAAATGCTGTTTTCAAATATTTGAACTGTCATATTCATGTTTCTGTCGTGTATAATGGCTAATGTTGGTGAAATCAAGATAAAATTGCTGTTTTAAGCATACAAAAGCATACAAAACACCGTTTTTAAGTATACAAACTGTCATATTTATGTATATGTCATGTGTAATGGTTTATGTTTGCAAAATCAAGATAAAATAGCTGTTTTCAGCTTGTAATAACATACAAAATGCTGTTTTCAAGTATTTAAACTGTCATATTCATGGTTCTGTCGTGTATAATGGCTAATGTTGGTGAAATCAAAATAAAATGCTGTTTTTAAGCATGCAAAAGCATACAAAACACCGTTTTTAAGTATACAAACTGTCATATTCATGTATATGTCGTGTGTAATGGCTTATGTTTGCAAAATCAAGATAAAATAGCTGTTTTCAGCTTGCAAAAACATACAAAATGCTATTTTTCAAGTATTTAAACTGTCATATTCATGTTTCTGTCGTGTATAATGGCTAATGTTGGTGAAATCAAGATAAAATTGCTGTTTTAAGAATGCAAGAGCATACAAAATACCGTTTTTAAGTATACAAACTGTCATATTCATGGTATATGTAGTGTGTAATGGCTTATGTTTGCAAAATCAAGATAAAATAGCTGTTTTCAGCTTGTAATAACATACAAAATGCTGTTTTCAAGTATTTAAACTGTCATATTCATGTTTCTGTCGTGTATAATGGCTAATGTTGGTGAAATCAAGATAAAATTGCTGTTTAAAGCATACAAAACACCGTTTTTAAGTATACAAACTGTCATATTCATGTATATGTCGTGTGTAATGGCTTATGTTTGCAAAATCAAGATAAAATAGCTGTTTTCAGCTTCCAAAAACATGCAAAATGCTGTTTTTAAGTATATAAACTGTCATATTCATGTTTCTGTCGTGTATAATGGCTAATGTTGGTGAAATCAAAATAAAATTGCAGTTTTAAGCATGCAAAAGCATACAAAACACCGTTTTTAAGTATACAAACTGTCATATACATGTATATGTCGTGTGTAATGGCTTATGTTTGCATAATCAAGATAAAATAGTTGTTTTCAGCTTGCAAAAACATACAAAATGCTGTTTTCAAGTATTAAAACTGTCATATTCATGTTTCTGTCGTGTATAATGGCTAATGATGATGAAATCAAGATAAAATTGCTGTTTTAAGCATGCAAAAGCATACAAAACACCGATTTTTAGTATACGAACTGTCATATTAATGTATATGTCGTGTGTAATGGCTTATGTTTGCAAAATCAAGATAAAATAGCTGTTTTCAGCTTGCAAAAACATACAAAATGCTGTTTTCAAATATTTGAACTGTCATATTCATGTTTCTGTCGTGTATAATGGCTAATGTTGGTGAAATCAAGATAAAATTGCTGTTTTAAGCATACAAAAGCATACAAAACACCGTTTTTAAGTATACAAACTGTCATATTTATGTATATGTCATGTGTAATGGTTTATGTTTGCAAAATCACGATAAAATAGCTGTTTTCATCTTGCAAAAACATACAAAATGCTGTTTTCAAGTATTTAAACTGTCATATTCATGGTTCTGTCGTGTATAATGGCTAATGTTGGTGAAATCAAAATAAAATTGCTGTTTTAAGCATGCAAAAGCATACAAAACACCGTTTTTAAGTATACAAACTGTCATATTCATGTATATGTCGTGTGTAATGGCTTATGTTTGCAAAATCAAGATAAAATAGCTGTTTTCAGCTTGCAAAAAACATACAAAATGCTGTTTTCAAATATTTGAACTGTCATATTCATGTTTCTGTCGTGTATAATGGCTAATGTTGGTGAAATCAAGATAAAATTGCTGTTTTAAGCATACAAAAGCATACAAAACACCGTTTTTAAGTATACAAACTGTCATATTTATGTATATGTCATGTGTAATGGTTTATGTTTGCAAAATCAAGATAAAATAGCTGTTTTCAGCTTGTAATAACATACAAAATGCTGTTTTCAAGTATTTAAACTGTCATATTCATGGTTCTGTCGTGTATAATGGCTAATGTTGGTGAAATCAAAATAAAATTGCTGTTTTAAGCATGCAAAAGCATACAAAACACCGTTTTTAAGTATACAAACTGTCATATTCATGTATATGTCGTGTGTAATGGCTTATGTTTGCAAAATCAAGATAAAAAAGCTGTTTTCAGCTTGCAAAAACATACAAAATGCTATTTTTCAAGTATTTAAACTGTCATATTCATGTTTCTGTCGTGTATAATGGCTAATGTTGGTGAAATCAAGATAAAATTGCTGTTTTAAGAATGCAAGAGCATACAAAATACCGTTTTTAAGTATACAAACTGTCATATTCATGTATATGTCGTGTGTAATGGCTTATGTTTGCAAAATCAAGATAAAATAGTTGTTTTCAGCTTGCAAAAACATACAAAATGCTGTTTTCAAGTATTAAAACTGTTATATTCATGTTTCTGTCGTGTATAATTGCTAATGATGATGAAATCAAGATAAAATTGCTGTTTTAAGCATGCAAAAGCATACAAAACACCGATTTTTAGTATACAAACTGTCATATTAATGTATATGTCGTGTGTAATGGCTTATGTTTGCAAAATCAAGATAAAATAGCTGTTTTCAGTTTGCAAAAACATACAAAATGCTGTTTTCAAGTATTTAAACTGTCATATTCATGTTTCTGTCATGTATAATGGCTAATGTTGGTGAAATCAAGATAAAATTGCTGTTTTAAGCACGCAAAAGCATACAAAACACTGTTTTTAGGTATACAAACTGTCATATTCATGTATATGTTGTGTGTAATGGCTTATGTTTGCAAAATCAAGATAAAATAGTTGTTTTCAGCTTGTAAAAACATACAAAATGCTGTTTTCAAGTATTTAAACTGTCATATTCATGGTTCTGTCGTGTGTAATGGCTAATGTTGGTGAAATCAAGATAAAATTGCTGTTTTAAGCATGCAAAAGCATACAAAACACCGTTTTTAAGTATACAAACTGTCATATTCATGTATATGTCGTGTGTAATGGCTTATGTTTGCAAATTAAAATAAAATAGCTGTTTTCAGCTTGCAAAAACATACAAAATGCTGTTTTCAAATATTTGAACTCTCATATTCATGTTTCTGTCGTGTATAATGGCTAATGTTGGTGAAATCAAGATAAAATTGCTGTTTTAAGCATACAAAAGCATACAAAACACCGATTTTAAGTATACAAACTGTCATATTCATGTATATGTCATGTGTAATGGTTTATGTTTGCAAAATCAAGATAAAATAGCTGTTTTCATCTTGCAAATACATACAAAATGCTGTTTTCAAGTATTTAAACTGTCATATTCATGTTTCTGTCGTGTATAATGGCTAATGTTGGTGAAATCAAGATAAAATTGCTGTTTTAAGAATGCAAGAGCATACAAAATACCGTTTTTAAGTATACAAACTGTCATATTCATGTATATGTAGTGTGTAATGGCTTATGTTTGCAAAATCAAGATAAAATAGCTGTTTTCAGCTTGTAATAACATACAAAATGCTGTTTTCAAGTATTTAAACTGTCATATTCATGTTTCTGTCGTGTATAATGGCTAATGTTGGTAAAATCAAGATAAAATTGCTGTTTTAAGCATGCAAAAGCATACAAAACACGGTTTTTAAGTATAAAAACTGTCATATTCATGTATATGTCGTGTGTAATGGCTTATGTTTGCAAAATCAAGATAAAATAGCAGTTTTCAGCTTGTAAAAACATACAAAATGCTGTTTTCAAGTATTTAAACTGTCATATTCATGTTTCTGTCGTGTATAATGGCTAATGATGGTGAAATCAAGATAAAATTGCTGTTTAAAGCATACAAAACACCGTTTTTAAGTATACAAACTGTCATATTCATGTATATGTCGTGTGTAATGGCTTATGTTTGCAAAATCAAGATAAAATAGCTGTTTTCAGCTTCCAAAAACATGCAAAATGCTGTTTTTAAGTATATAAACTGTCATATTCATGTTTCTGTCGTGTATAATGGCTAATGTTGGTGAAATCAAAATAAAATTGCAGCATACAAAACACCGTTTTTAAGTATACAAACTGTCATATACATGTATATGTCGTGTGTAATGGCTTATGTTTGCATAATCAAGATAAAATAGTTGTTTTCAGCTTGCAAAAACATACAAAATGCTGTTTTCAAGTATTAAAACTGTCAAATTCATGTTTCTGTCGTGTATAATGGCTAATGATGATGAAATCAAGATAAAATTGCTGTTTTAAGCATGCAAAAGCATACAAAACACCGATTTTTAGTATACGAACTGTCATATTAATGTATATGTCGTGTGTAATGGCTTATGTTTGCAAAATCAAGATAAAATAGCTGTTTTCAGCTTGCAAAAACATACAAAATGCTGTTTTCAAGTATTTAAACTGTCATATTCATGTTTCTGTCGTGTATAATGGCTAATGTTGGTGAAATCAAGATAAAATTGCTGTTTTAAGAATGCAAGAGCATACAAAATACCGTTTTTAAGTATACAAACTGTCATATTCATGTATATGTAGTGTGTAATGGCTTATGTTTGCAAAATCAAGATAAAATAGCTGTTTTCAGCTTGTAATAACATACAAAATGCTGTTTTCAAGTATTTAAACTGTCATATTCATGGTTCTGTCGTGTATAATGGCTAATGTTGGTGAAATCAAAATAAAATTGCTGTTTTAAGCATGCAAAAGCATACAAAACACCGTTTTTAAGTATACAAACTGTCATATTCATGTATATGTCGTGTGTAATGGCTTATGTTTGCAAAATCAAGATAAAATAGCTGTTTTCAGCTTGCAAAAAACATACAAAATGCTGTTTTCAAATATTTGAACTGTCATATTCATGTTTCTGTCGTGTATAATGGCTAATGTTGGTGAAATCAAGATAAAATTGCTGTTTTAAGCATACAAAAGCATACAAAACACCGTTTTTAAGTATACAAACTGTCATATTTATGTATATGTCATGTGTAATGGTTTATGTTTGCAAAATCAAGATAAAATAGCTGTTTTCAGCTTGTAATAACATACAAAATGCTGTTTTCAAGTATTTAAAGTGTCATATTCATGGTTCTGTCGTGTATAATGGCTAATGTTGGTGAAATCAAAATAAAATTGCTGTTTTAAGCATGCAAAAGCATACAAAACACCGTTTTTAAGTATACAAACTGTCATATTCATGTATATGTCGTGTGTAATGGCTTATGTTTGCAAAATCAAGATAAAATAGCTGTTTTCAGCTTGCAAAAACATACAAAATGCTATTTTTCAAGTATTTAAACTGTCATATTCATGTTTCTGTCGTGTATAATGGCTAATGTTGGTGAAATCAAGATAAAATTGCTGTTTTAAGAATGCAAGAGCATACAAAATACCGTTTTTAAGTATACAAACTGTCATATTCATGTATATGTAGTGTGTAATGGCTTATGTTTGCAAAATCAAGATAAAATAGCTGTTTTCAGCTTGTAATAACATACAAAATGCTGTTTTCAAGTATTTAAACTGTCATATTCATGTTTCTGTCGTGTATAATGGCTAATGTTGGTGAAATCAAGATAAAATTGCTGTTTAAAGCATACAAAACACCGTTTTTAAGTATACAAACTGTCATATTCATGTATATGTCGTGTGTAATGGCTTATGTTTGCAAAATCAAGATAAAATAGCTGTTTTCAGCTTCCAAAAACATGCAAAATGCTGTTTTTAAGTATATAAACTGTCATATTCATGTTTCTGTCGTGTATAATGGCTAATGTTGGTGAAATCAAAATAAAATTGCAGTTTTAAGCATGCAAAAGCATACAAAACACCGTTTTTAAGTATACAAACTGTCATATACATGTATATGTCGTGTGTAATGGCTTATGTTTGCATAATCAAGATAAAATAGTTGTTTTCAGCTTGCAAAAACATACAAAATGCTGTTTTCAAGTATTAAAACTGTCATATTCATGTTTCTGTCGTGTATAATGGCTAATGATGATGAAATCAAGATAAAATTGCTGTTTTAAGCATGCAAAAGCATACAAAACACCGATTTTTAGTATACGAACTGTCATATTAATGTATATGTCGTGTGTAATGGCTTATGTTTGCAAAATCAAGATAAAATAGCTGTTTTCAGCTTGCAAAAACATACAAAATGCTGTTTTCAAATATTTGAACTGTCATATTCATGTTTCTGTCGTGTATAATGGCTAATGTTGGTGAAATCAAGATAAAATTGCTGTTTTAAGCATACAAAAGCATACAAAACACCGTTTTTAAGTATACAAACTGTCATATTTATGTATATGTCATGTGTAATGGTTTATGTTTGCAAAATCACGATAAAATAGCTGTTTTCATCTTGCAAAAACATACAAAATGCTGTTTTCAAGTATTTAAACTGTCATATTCATGGTTCTGTCGTGTATAATGGCTAATGTTGGTGAAATCAAAATAAAATTGCTGTTTTAAGCATGCAAAAGCATACAAAACACCGTTTTTAAGTATACAAACTGTCATATTCATGTATATGTCGTGTGTAATGGCTTATGTTTGCAAAATCAAGATAAAATAGCTGTTTTCAGCTTGCAAAAAACATACAAAATGCTGTTTTCAAATATTTGAACTGTCATATTCATGTTTCTGTCGTGTATAATGGCTAATGTTGGTGAAATCAAGATAAAATTGCTGTTTTAAGCATACAAAAGCATACAAAACACCGTTTTTAAGTATACAAACTGTCATATTTATGTATATGTCATGTGTAATGGTTTATGTTTGCAAAATCAAGATAAAATAGCTGTTTTCAGCTTGTAATAACATACAAAATGCTGTTTTCAAGTATTTAAAGTGTCATATTCATGGTTCTGTCGTGTATAATGGCTAATGTTGGTGAAATCAAAATAAAATTGCTGTTTTAAGCATGCAAAAGCATACAAAACACCGTTTTTAAGTATACAAACTGTCATATTCATGTATATGTCGTGTGTAATGGCTTATGTTTGCAAAATCAAGATAAAATAGCTGTTTTCAGCTTGCAAAAACATACAAAATGCTATTTTTCAAGTATTTAAACTGTCATATTCATGTTTCTGTCGTGTATAATGGCTAATGTTGGTGAAATCAAGATAAAATTGCTGTTTTAAGAATGCAAGAGCATACAAAATACCGTTTTTAAGTATACAAACTGTCATATTCATGTATATGTAGTGTGTAATGGCTTATGTTTGCAAAATCAAGATAAAATAGCTGTTTTCAGCTTGTAATAACATACAAAATGCTGTTTTCAAGTATTTAAACTGTCATATTCATGTTTCTGTCGTGTATAATGGCTAATGTTGGTGAAATCAAGATAAAATTGCTGTTTAAAGCATACAAAACACCGTTTTTAAGTATACAAACTGTCATATTCATGTATATGTCGTGTGTAATGGCTTATGTTTGCAAAATCAAGATAAAATAGCTGTTTTCAGCTTCCAAAAACATGCAAAATGCTGTTTTTAAGTATATAAACTGTCATATTCATGTTTCTGTCGTGTATAATGGCTAATGTTGGTGAAATCAAAATAAAATTGCAGTTTTAAGCATGCAAAAGCATACAAAACACCGTTTTTAAGTATACAAACTGTCATATACATGTATATGTCGTGTGTAATGGCTTATGTTTGCATAATCAAGATAAAATAGTTGTTTTCAGCTTGCAAAAACATACAAAATGCTGTTTTCAAGTATTAAAACTGTCATATTCATGTTTCTGTCGTGTATAATGGCTAATGATGATGAAATCAAGATAAAATTGCTGTTTTAAGCATGCAAAAGCATACAAAACACCGATTTTTAGTATACGAACTGTCATATTAATGTATATGTCGTGTGTAATGGCTTATGTTTGCAAAATCAAGATAAAATAGCTGTTTTCAGCTTGCAAAAACATACAAAATGCTGTTTTCAAATATTTGAACTGTCATATTCATGTTTCTGTCGTGTATAATGGCTAATGTTGGTGAAATCAAGATAAAATTGCTGTTTTAAGCATACAAAAGCATACAAAACACCGTTTTTAAGTATACAAACTGTCATATTTATGTATATGTCATGTGTAATGGTTTATGTTTGCAAAATCACGATAAAATAGCTGTTTTCATCTTGCAAAAACATACAAAATGCTGTTTTCAAGTATTTAAACTGTCATATTCATGGTTCTGTCGTGTATAATGGCTAATGTTGGTGAAATCAAAATAAAATTGCTGTTTTAAGCATGCAAAAGCATACAAAACACCGTTTTTAAGTATACAAACTGTCATATTCATGTATATGTCGTGTGTAATGGCTTATGTTTGCAAAATCAAGATAAAATAGCTGTTTTCAGCTTGCAAAAAACATACAAAATGCTGTTTTCAAATATTTGAACTGTCATATTCATGTTTCTGTCGTGTATAATGGCTAATGTTGGTGAAATCAAGATAAAATTGCTGTTTTAAGCATACAAAAGCATACAAAACACCGTTTTTAAGTATACAAACTGTCATATTTATGTATATGTCATGTGTAATGGTTTATGTTTGCAAAATCAAGATAAAATAGCTGTTTTCAGCTTGTAATAACATACAAAATGCTGTTTTCAAGTATTTAAACTGTCATATTCATGGTTCTGTCGTGTATAATGGCTAATGTTGGTGAAATCAAAATAAAATTGCTGTTTTAAGCATGCAAAAGCATACAAAACACCGTTTTTAAGTATACAAACTGTCATATTCATGTATATGTCGTGTGTAATGGCTTATGTTTGCAAAATCAAGATAAAATAGCTGTTTTCAGCTTGCAAAAACATACAAAATGCTATTTTTCAAGTATTTAAACTGTCATATTCATGTTTCTGTCGTGTATAATGGCTAATGTTGGTGAAATCAAGATAAAATTGCTGTTTTAAGAATGCAAGAGCATACAAAATACCGTTTTTAAGTATACAAACTGTCATATTCATGTATATGTAGTGTGTAATGGCTTATGTTTGCAAAATCAAGATAAAATAGCTGTTTTCAGCTTGTAATAACATACAAAATGCTGTTTTCAAGTATTTAAACTGTCATATTCATGTTTCTGTCGTGTATAATGGCTAATGTTGGTGAAATCAAGATAAAATTGCTGTTTAAAGCACGCAAAAGCATACAAAACACTGTTTTTAGGTATACAAACTGTCATATTCATGTATATGTCGTGTGTAATGGCTTATGTTTGCAAAATCAAGATAAAATAGCTGTTTTCAGCTTGTAAAAACATACAAAATGCTGTTTTCAAGTATTTAAACTGTCATATTCATGGTTCTGTCGTGTGTAATGGCTAATGTTGGTGAAATCAAGATAAAATTGCTGTTTTAAGCATGCAAAAGCATACAAAACACCGTTTTTAAGTATACAAACTGTCATATTCATGTATATGTCGTGTGTAATGGCTTATGTTTGCAAATTAAAATAAAATAGCTGTTTTCAGCTTGCAAAAACATACAAAATGCTGTTTTCAAATATTTGAACTCTCATATTCATGTTTCTGTCGTGTATAATGGCTAATGTTGGTGAAATCAAGATAAAATTGCTGTTTTAAGCATACAAAAGCATACAAAACACCGATTTTAAGTATACAAACTGTCATATTCATGTATATGTCATGTGTAATGGTTTATGTTTGCAAAATCAAGATAAAATAGCTGTTTTCATCTTGCAAATACATACAAAATGCTGTTTTCAAGTATTTAAACTGTCATATTCATGTTTCTGTCGTGTATAATGGCTAATGTTGGTGAAATCAAGATAAAATTGCTGTTTTAAGAATGCAAGAGCATACAAAATACCGTTTTTAAGTATACAAACTGTCATATTCATGTATATGTAGTGTGTAATGGCTTATGTTTGCAAAATCAAGATAAAATAGCTGTTTTCAGCTTGTAATAACATACAAAATGCTGTTTTCAAGTATTTAAACTGTCATATTCATGTTTCTGTCGTGTATAATGGCTAATGTTGGTAAAATCAAGATAAAATTGCTGTTTTAAGCATGCAAAAGCATACAAAACACGGTTTTTAAGTATACAAACTGTCATATTCATGTATATGTCGTGTGTAATGGCTTATGTTTGCAAAATCAAGATAAAATAGCAGTTTTCAGCTTGTAAAAACATACAAAATGCTGTTTTCAAGTATTTAAACTGTCATATTCATGTTTCTGTCGTGTATAATGGCTAATGTTGGTGAAATCAAGATAAAATTGCTGTTTAAAGCATACAAAACACCGTTTTTAAGTATACAAACTGTCATATTCATGTATATGTCGTGTGTAATGGCTTATGTTTGCAAAATCAAGATAAAATAGCTGTTTTCAGCTTCCAAAAACATGCAAAATGCTGTTTTTAAGTATATAAACTGTCATATTCATGTTTCTGTCGTGTATAATGGCTAATGTTGGTGAAATCAAAATAAAATTGCAGCATACAAAACACCGTTTTTAAGTATACAAACTGTCATATACATGTATATGTCGTGTGTAATGGCTTATGTTTGCATAATCAAGATAAAATAGTTGTTTTCAGCTTGCAAAAACATACAAAATGCTGTTTTCAAGTATTTAAACTGTCATATTCATGTTTCTGTCGTGTATAATGGCTAATGTTGGTGAAATCAAAATAAAATTGCTGTTTTAAGCATGCAAAAGCATACAAAACACCGTTTTTAAGTATACAAACTGTCATATTCATGTATATGTCGTGTGTAATGGCTTATGTTTGCAAAATCAAGATAAAATAGCTGTTTTCAGCTTGCAAAAACATACAAAATGCTGTTTTCAAATATTTGAACTCTCATATTCATGTTTCTGTCGTGTATAATGGCTAATGTTGGTGAAATCAAGATAAAATTGCTGTTTTAAGCATACAAAAGCATACAAAACACCGTTTTTAAGTATACAAACTGTCATATTTATGTATATGTCATGTGTAATGGTTTATGTTTGCAAAATCAAGATAAAATAGCTGTTTTCATCTTGCAAAAACATACAAAATGCTGTTTTCAAGTATTTAAACTGTCATATTCATGTTTCTGTCGTGTATAATGGCTAATGTTGGTGAAATCAAAATAAAATTGCTGTTTTAAGCATGCAAAAGCATACAAAACACCGTTTTTAAGTATACAAACTGTCATATACATGTATATGTCGTGTGTAATGGCTTATGTTTGCATAATCAAGATAAAATTGTTGTTTTCAGCTTGCAAAAACATACAAAATGCTGTTTTCAAGTATTAAAACTGTTATATTCATGTTTCTGTCGTGTATAATTGCTAATGATGATGAAATCAAGATAAAATTGCTGTTTTAAGCATGCAAAAGCATACAAAACACCGATTTTTAGTATACAAACTGTCATATTAATGTATATGTCGTGTGTAATGGCTTATGTTTGCAAAATCAAGATAAAATAGCTGTTTTCAGTTTGCAAAAACATACAAAATGCTGTTTTCAAGTATTTAAACTGTCATATTCATGTTTCTGTCATGTATAATGGCTAATGTTGGTGAAATCAAGATAAAATTGCTGTTTTAAGCACGCAAAAGCATACAAAACACTGTTTTTAGGTATACAAACTGTCATATTCATGTATATGTCGTGTGTAATGGCTTATGTTTGCAAAATCAAGATAATATAGCTGTTTTCAGCTTGTAAAAATATACAAAATGCTGTTTTCAAGTATTTAAACTGTCATATTCATGTTTCTGTCATGTATAATGGATAATGTTGGTCTAATCAAGATAAAATTGCTGTTTTAAGCATGCAAAAGCATGCAAAACACCGTTTTTAAGTATGTTTGCAAAATCAAGATAAAATAGCTGTTTTCAGCTTGCAAAAACATACAAAATGCTGTTTTCAAGTATTTAAACTCTCATATTCATGTTTCTGTCGTGTATAATGGCTAATGTTGGTGAAATCAAGATAAAATTGCTGTTTTAAGCATACAAAAGCATACAAAACACCGATTTTAAGTATACAAACTGTCATATTCATGTATATGTCATGTGTAATGGTTTATGTTTGCAAAATCAAGATAAAATAGCTGTTTTCATCTTGCAAATACATACAAAATGCTGTTTTCAAGTATTTAAACTGTCATATTCATGTTTCTGTCGTGTATAATGGCTAATGTTGGTGAAATCAACATAAAATTGCTGTTTTTAGCATGCAAAAGCATACAAAACACTGTTTTTAAGTATCCAAACTGTCATATTCATGTTTATGTCGTGGGTAATGTCTTATGTTTGCAAAATCAAGATAAAATAGCTGTTTTCAGCTTGCAAAAACATACAAAATGCTGTTTTTAAGTATTTAAACTGTCATATTCATGTTTCTGTCATGTATAATGGATAATGTTGGTCTAATCAAGATAAAATTGCTGTTTTAAGCATGCAAAAGCATGCAAAACACCGTTTTTAAGTATGTTTGCAAAATCAAGATAAAAAAGCTGTTTTCAGCTTGCAAAAACATACAAAATGCTGTTTTCAAGTATTTAAACTGTCATTTTTATGTTTCTGTCGTGTATAATGGCTAGTGTTGGTGAAATCAAGATAAAATTGCTGTTTTAAGCATGCAAAAGCATACAAAACACCGTATTTACGTATACTAATTGTCATATTCATGTATATGTCGTGTGTAATGGCTTATGTTTACAAAATCAAGATAAAATAGCTGTTTTCAGCTTGCAAAAACATACAAAATGCTGTTTTCAAGTATTTAAACTGTCATATTCATGTTTCTGTCATGTATAATGGCTAATGTTGGTGAAATCATGATAAAATTGCTGTTTTAAGCATGCAAAAGCATACAAAACACCGTTTTTAAGTATAAAAATTGTCATATTCAAGTATATGTCGTGTGTAATGGCTTATGTTTGCAAAATCAAGATAAAATAGCTGTTTTCAGCTTGCAAAAACATACAAAATGCTGTTTTCAAGTATTTAAACTGTCATATTTATGTTTCTGTCATGTATAATGGATAATGTTGGTGAAATCAAGATAAAATTGCTGTTTTAAGCATGCAAAAGCATACAAAACACCGTTTTTACGTATACAAATTGTCATATTCATGTATATGTCGTGTGTAATGGCTTATGTTTACAAAATCAAGATAAAATAGCTGTTTTCAGCTTGCAAAAACATACAAAATGCTGTTTTCAAGTATTTAAACTGTCATATTCATGTTTCTGTCGTGTATAATGGCTAATGTTGGTGAAATCAACATAAAATTGCTGTTTTAAGCATGCAAAAGCATACAAAACACCGTTTTTAAGTATACAAACTGTCATATTCATGTATATGTCGTGTGTAATGGCTTATGTTTGCAAAATCAAGATAAAATAGCTGTTTTCAGCTTGCAAAAACATACAAAATGCTGTTTTCAAGTATTTAAACTGTCATATTCATGTTTCTGTCGTGTATAATGGCTAGTGTTGGTAAAATCAAGATAAAATTGCTGTTTTAAGCATGCAAAAGCATACAAAACACCGTTTTTACGCATACAAACTGTCATATTCATGTATATGTCGTGTGTAATGGCTTATGTTTGCAAAATCAAGATAAAATAGCTGTTTTCAGCTTGAAAAAACATACAAAATGCTGTTTTCAAGTATTTTATCTGTCATATTCATGTTTCTAACGTGTATAATGGCTAATGTTGGTGAAATCAAGATAAAATTACTGTTTTAAGCATGCAAAAGCATACAAAACACCGTTTTTAAGTATACAAACTGTCATATTCATGTATATGTCGTATGTAATGGCTTATGTTTGCAAAATCAAGATAAAATAGCTGTTTTCAGCTTCCAAAAACATACAAAATGCTGTTTTCAAGTATTTAAACTGTCATATTCATGTTTTTGTTGTGTATAATGGCTAATGTTGAAGAAAGCAATATTTAATTAATTTTTATTTAGATATAAATTACAAAAAAAAGAATAATCTGTCAATGTCATAATAAAATGAAGTAAAATAAATATATGATTTAAAAGAACTGACTATTATTTATTAACAGTGGTAGCAGAGCGTAGTTCGGGTTAGCGAACTGCATTGTAAGAGTTACAAGATAGAAGTGCAAGAGAATAGAACATCAATTCCACATTTTGGGGTTTGCTCGAGTGTTGAAGAAGAAGAAAGAAAAAATATGGAGAAATTGATGAATAATATTTCACCGTTAAAAGGGAGGAAGGACTATTTAATATGGAAAAGAAAAATTATGACAATATTTGAAGTAAATAATATTGAAATTGAAAATGTCAAAGAAGGAACAAAGAGTGATAAGTTGGCAAAAGCATTTCTTATTAATAGCTTAAGTGATGAATTGATTACTGAATTTGATTCTAAGTTAAATGATAATTTTTTATCAATATGGAAAATGCTTGAAACTAAATTCACAAGTGTTTCAGCTACCGAACGACTATATATTAAAAAAAATTAGATGCTCTTAAATGTAATGAAAAGGAAACGTTAGATGAGTACTTTAAACGATTTGATCAAATTAATATCGAATGTATACAAGTAAATATGGGTTTGAGCGAAGAAGACAAGGTTGTGTATTTATTAAAGGGACTTCCATCTAAATATTCAAATACAATTGAGGTACTAGAATCCTCCCAAAATAATACAGTAGAAGATGTGAAACTAAAATTGATGCAAAAGGAATTAAAGTTAAATGATAAAGACACGTATAAAGTGAGACCATATGCACTTAATGTGAATGGAAGAGAATGTTTTAACTGTGGTAAACATGGGCACTTAAAGAAGGATTGTAGAATAAAGAAATGTTTCAACTGTAACAAACTTGGACACATTAGTCGCGATTGTAAATTACTACAGAAGAATGAAGGAAAAAATTGTAAGTATTGGGATAACAAAAATACAGGAAAATCTGGAAGTAATACACGTAATAAACAATCTGTGTTTACTTTGGATGACAATGATTGTTCTGAAATTAATAATATTAAAATTGATAATGATTCTGAAATAAATAATATTACAAATGATAATTTAAAGGAAATTAGCTTCATTGTAGATTCTGGAGCAACTCACCACGTTATAAACACAATAGAATTTTTCATTGATTATAGTGATTTCAATGAGAACTTGAAAGTAGGAGTGGCCAAGAAAGACTGTGCTCTAGAAGGTGTAGGCATTGGTACAGTAAAGGGAATATCTGAAGAAGGAGAATCCTGCATAATTAAAAATGTCATATTTTGTCCAGAATTGAGAAAAAACATTTTGTCAGTATCTAAAATGGAGCAAGCTGGGATTACAGTAATTTTTAATAATAATGCTGTTGAACTAAGGAATGAAGACAGAATAATAGGAAGAGGTAAACTATTAGATAACCTGTACGTAATTAGTTTCAGGGGATATACCAAAGTAGCAATAAATCATATAGAACTGTGGCACAGAAGACTTGGTCACATATGTGAAAGTGACCTGAAGAAGTTAAAGGAAATAAGTATTGGACTTGATTTTAAACAAAATGAAGAAATTGGGGTTTGCGAGCCATGTTTTATTGGAAAAATGAATAAATCAAAATATGAGAAATCAAAGTCAAGATCAAAAGAGAAATTAGATTTAATACACACTGATGTTTGTGGCCCTATCAGACCAAGCACACTTGCTGGGAACAAGTACTTTATAACATACACTGATGATTTTACAAATTTATCAAAAGTAAGTTTACTAAAATCCAAAAGTGATGTAACTGAGAGTGTTAAGAAGTATATAAATTCAGTAGAAAATAAACTGGAGAAGAAAGTGAAGAAAATCAGATGCGACAATGGTCGTGAATATGATAATATATGTTTGAAAGAATACCTAAAAGAAAAAGGAATTGAGTTACAGTTTACCATTCCATATAATCCACAATCTAATGGCAAAGCAGAGAGGTTAAATCAAACTCTTGTTAAGAAAACAAAGGCTATGCTAACTGATTCGGGGATACCCCTGGTGTTCTGGGGAGAAGCGTTATTAACAGCTCTGTATCTAAAAAACAGAAGCCCATCTGCAGGTTTAGGAGTAAGACGAACGCCATATGAACTATGGGAAGGAAAATTGCCAGATCTATCTAAATGCAGAACTTTTGGTTGCTTGGTTTATACACATGTACCAAAAGAAAAGCGATCTAAATTAGGAGATAGAGCAGAAAGAGGAATATTGTTAGGGTATGGAAAAACTGGATATAGAGTGTGGAACTTTAGAAAGGAAGAAGTTATTTTAGCTCGTGACATTAAATTTGATGAGACTGTATTTCCATTCAAAACTAAAATTTATAAAAATTATCTTAATTATAAAAATGAAGATAATTATAGCGATAACGAGGATGAAATAATCGAACTTGAATCACAAATTAATTCTGATTTAAGTGATAAAGAAGACACTGAAGAAGAAAATTCTCAAATTGAAAAAGTAAAATCTCTAAGAGTTTCAAAAAGACCAGCATACTTAGAAGACTTTGACCTAAATAATTTGGAACTAACTTATGAAGAAGCTGTAAATAGTGAACAAGCTTCAGAATGGAAACAAGCAATGAACAAAGAAATTGAATCACTGAAGAATCATAAAGTATGGGAACTTGTTGAATTACCAATTAACAGGAAAATATTATCAAGTAAGTGGGTATTTGATATAAAATACAACGCAAATAAAGAAATTGATCGTTACAAAGCCAGACTAGTTGTAAAAGGATTTGGACAAAGGGAAGGAATAGATTACAATGAAACTTTCAGTCCTACCTTGAATCATACATCTATTAGAGTAATTCTCTCAATGACAGTTTCTATGAAGTTGGCTCAATTTGATGTGGAAACAGCATTTTTATATGCAAGTATAAAGGAAAATATATTTATGCATCAACCAAAAGGATATGAAGATGGAACAGAAAGAGTTTGTAAATTGAAACAGAATTTATATGGTCTAAAACAAGCACCACGAGAATGGAACATACATTTTAGCAATTTTTTGAAAGAACATAAATTAATTCCATTGAAGTCAGATCCTTGCATATTTATTAAAGAAGATAGAAGTGTTATTATTGCTATTTATGTTGATGACGGACTTATTGCAGCCTACAAACAAGAAGATATTGATACAATATTAGAAACTTTAAAAACAAAATTCAAAATAAAGATATGCGATTTGACTAAGTATGTAGGACTAGAGATATCACAAGAACAAAATAGCTTGAAGATTCATCAAAGAAGTTTTACTGAAAAGCTACTTAAAAAATTTGGGATGTCAGAATGTAATCCAGTTGCTACTCCATGTGAAGCCAGAATGACAATAATCAATGAAGGAAAAACTAATGTACCGTATAGAGAAGCAATAGGTAGTTTGATGTACCTAGCCAATGGTACAAGACCAGATATAACTTTCATTATCAACAAACTTAGCCAACATGTTGAAAATCCAACAAAAGATCATTGGAAAGCCGTAAAAAGAGTCTTCAGATATCTAAAAGCTACGGTTAATCACGGAATTGTCTATTCAACTAAAAGAGGTAATTTAATTGGATATAGTGATGCCGACTGCGCCAATGGTGAAGACAGAAAATCAGTAACAGGATACGTTTTCTTAAATGCTGGTGGAGCAATTGCTTGGGCTTCCAGAAAACAAAAATGTGTGACACTCTCAACTACAGAGGCGGAGTATGTAGCAGCCTGCGAGGCTAGTAAGGAAGCAGTCTGGTTGAAAAGACTAAGAGAAGAAATCCAAGATAATAAGATGGTTGTGCCTATTTACGTAGATAACCAAAGTGCTGTAAGGATTGCAACTAGTACAGAGACACATAGAAGATCAAAACACATTGATGTAAGATATCATTACATTAAAGAACAAATTGAAATTGGAAATATTATGGTTACTCATGTATCTGGTAATGAACAACTGGCCGATATTTTTACAAAGGGTTTACCAAAAGATAAATTTGAGAAATTAAAATATGCAATGGGAGTAAAATAAAAAGAAAAATCAAATATTGAGGGAAGGTGTTGAAGAAAGCAATATTTAATTAATTTTTATTTAGATATAAATTACAGGAGGTGGCCTAGAATGTTTTATGATTAAAAAATTGAAGAAAAAAAAGAATAATCTGTCAATATCATAATAAAATGAAGTAAAATAAATATATGATTTAAAAGAACTGACTATTATTTATTAACAGCTAATGTTGGTGAAATCAAGATAAAATTGCTGTTTTAAGCATGCAAAAGCATACAAAACACCGTTTTTAAGTATACAAACTGTCATATTCATGTATATGTCGTGTGTAATGGCTTATGTTTGCAAAATCAAGATAAAATAGCTGTTTTCAGCTTGCAAAAACATATAAAATGCTGTTTTCAATTATTTTAACTGTCATATTCATGTTTCTAACGTGTATAATGTCTAATGTTGGTGAAATCAAGATAAAATTACTGTTTTAAGCATGCAAAAGCATACAAAACACCGTTTTTAAGTATACAAAGTGTCATATTCATGTATATGTCGTGTGTAATGGCTTATGTTTGCAAAATCAAGATAAAATAGCTGTTTTCACCTTCCAAAAACATACAAAATACTGTTTTTAAGTATTTAAACTGTCATATTCATGTTTCTGTCGTGTATAATGGCTAATGTTGGTGAAATCAAGATAAAATTGCTGTTTTAAGCATGCAAAAGCATTCAAAACACCGTTTTTAAGTATACAAACTGTCATATTCATGTATATGTCGTGTGTAATGGCTTATGTTTGCAAAATCAAGATAAAATAGCTGTTTTCAGCTTGCAAAAACATACAAAATGCTGTTTTCAAGTATTTAAACTGTCATATTTATGTTTCTGTCGTGTATAATAGCTAATGTTGGTGAAATCAAGATAAAATTGCTGTTTTAAACATGCAAAAGCATACAAAACACATATTTTAAGTATACAAACTGTCATATTCATGTATATGTCGTGTGTAATGGCTGTTTGCAAAATCAAGATAAAATAACTGTTTTCAGCTTGCAAAAACATACAAAATGCTGTTTTCAAGTATTTAAACTCTCATATTTATGTTTCTGTCGTGAATAATGGCTAATGTTGGTGAAATCAAGATAAAATTGCGGTTTTAAGCATGCAAAAGCATACAAAACACTGTTTTTAGGTATACAAACTGTCATATGCATGTATATGTCGTGTGTAATGGCTTATGTTTGCAAAATCAAGATAAAATAGCTGTTTTCAGCTTGCAAAAACATACAAAATGCTGTTTTCAAGTATTTAAACTCTCATATTCATGTTTCTGTCGTGAATAATGGCTAACGTTGGTGAAATCAAGATAAAATTGCTGTTTTAAGCATGCAAAAGCATACAAAACACTGTTTTTAGGTATACAAACTGTCATATTCATGTATATGTCGTGTGTAATGGCTTATGTTTGCAAAATCTAGATAAAATAGCTGTTTTAAGCTTCCAAAAACATACAAAATGCTGTTTTCAAGTATATAAACTGTCATATTCATGTTTTTGTCGTGTATAATGGCTTATGTTGGTGAAATCAAGTTAAAATTGCTGTTTTAAGCATGCACAAAAATACAAATCACCGTTTTTAAGTATACAAACTGTCATATTCATGTATATGTCGTGTGTAATGGCTTATGTTTGCAAAATCAAGATAAAATAGCTGTTTTCAGCTTGCAAAAACATACAAAATGCTTTTTTCAAGTATTTAAACTGTCATATTTATGTTTCTGTCGTGTATAATAGCTAATGTTGGTGAAATCAAGATAAAATTGCTGTTTTAAACATGCAAAAGCATAAAAAACACAGTTTTTAAGTATACAAACTGTCATATTCATGTATATGTCATGTGTAATGGCTGTTTGCAAAATCAAGATAAAATAGCTGTTTTCAGGTTGCAAAAACATACAAAATGCTGTTTTTAAGTATTTAAACTGTCATATTCATGTTTCTGTCGTGTATAATGTCTACTGTTGGTGAAATCAAGATAAAATTGCTGTTTTAAGCATGCAAAAGCATACAAAACACCGTTTTTAAGTATACAAACTGTCATATTCATGTAAATGTCGTATGTAATGGCTTATGTTTGCAAAATCAAGATAAAATAGCTGTTTTCAGCTTGCAAAAACATAAAAAATGCTGTTTTCAAATATTTGAACTGTCATCATGTTTCTGTCGTGTATAATGGCTAATGTTGGTGAAATCAAGATAAAATTGCTGTTATAAGCATACAAAAGCATAC
The DNA here is from genome assembly GCA_963942605.1 of Poecilus cupreus. Taxonomy (NCBI): domain Eukaryota; kingdom Metazoa; phylum Arthropoda; class Insecta; order Coleoptera; family Carabidae; genus Poecilus; species Poecilus cupreus. The sequence continues at coordinate 37,420 of CAWWDY010001569.1, read as the reverse complement.
AAAACACCGTTTTTAAATATACAAACTGTCATATTCATGTATATGTCGTGTGTAATGGCTTATGTTTGCAAAATCAAGATAAAATAGCTGTTTTCAGCTTGCAAAAACATACAAAATGCTGTTTTCAAGTATTTAAACTCTCATATTCATGTTTCTGTCGTGAATAATGGCTAATGTTGGTGAAATCAAGATAAAATTGCTGTTTTAAGCATGCAAAAGCATACAAAACACTGTTTTTAGGTATACAAACTGTCATATTCATGTATATGTCGTGTGTAATGGCTTATGTTTGCAAAATCTAGATAAAATAGCTGTTTTCAGCTTGCAAAAACATATAAAATGCTGTTTTCAAATATTTAAACTGTCATATTCATGTTTCTGTCATGTATAATGGCTAATGTTGGTGAAATCCAGATAAAATTGCTGTTTTAAGCATGCAAAAGCATACAAAACACCGTTTTTAAGTATACAAACTGTCATATTCATGTATATATCGTGTGTAATGGCTTATGTTTGCAAAATCAAGATAAAATAGCTGTTTTCAGCTTGCAAAAACATACAAAATGCTGTTTTCAAGTATTTAAACTGTCATATTTATGTTTCTGTCGTGTATAATAGCTAATGTTGGTGAAATCAAGATAAAATTGCTGTTTTAAACATGCAAAAGCATACAAAACACAGTTTTTAAGTATACAAACTGTCATATTCATGTATATGTCGTGTGTAATGGCTGTTTGCAAAATCAAGATAAAATAGCTGTTTTCAGCTTGCAAAAACATACAAAATGCTGTTTTCAAGTATTTAAACTCTCATATTCATGTTTCTGTCGTGAATAATGGCTAATGTTGGTGAAATCAAGATAAAATTGCTGTTTTAAGCATGCAAAAGCATACAAAACACTGTTTTTAGGTATACAAACTGTCATATTCATGTATATGTCGTGTGTAATGGCTTATGTTTGCAAAATCAAGATAAAATAGCTGTTTTCAGCTTGCAAAAACATACAAAATGCTGTTTTCAAGTATTTAAACTCTCATATTCATGTTTCTGTCGTGAATAATGGCTAACGTTGGTGAAATCAAGATAAAATTGCTGTTTTAAGCATGCAAAAGCATACAAAACACTGTTTTTAGGTATACAAACTGTCATATTCATGTATATGTCGTGTGTAATGGCTTATGTTTGCAAAATCTAGATAAAATAGCTGTTTTAAGCTTCCAAAAACATACAAAATGCTGTTTTCAAGTATATAAACTGTCATATCCATGTTTTTGTCGTGTATAATGGATAATGTTGGTGAAATCAAGATAAAATTGCTGTTTTAAGCATGCAAAAGCATACAAAACACCGTTTTTAAGTATACAAACTGTCATATTCATGTATATGTCGTGTGTAATGGCTTATGTTTGCAAAATCAAGATAAAATAGCTGTTTTCAGCTTGTAAAAACATACAAAATGCTGTTTTCAAGTATTTAAACTGTCATATTCATGTTTATGTCGTGTATAATGGCTAATGTTGGTGAAATCAAGATAAAATTGCTGTTTTAAGCATGCAAAAGCATACAAAACACTGTTTTTAAGTATACAAACTGTCATATTCTTGTATATGTCGTGTGTAATGGCTTATGTTTGCAAAATCAAGATAAAATAGCTGTTTTCAGCTTGCAAAAACATACAAAATGCTGTTTTCAAGTTTTTAAACTGTCATATTTATGTTTCTGTCGTGTATAATAGCTAATGTTGGTGAAATCAAGATAAAATTGCTGTTTTAAACATGCAAAAGCATACAAAACACAGTTTTTAAGTATACAAACTGTCATATTCATGTATATGTCGTGTGTAATGGCTGTTTGCAAAATCAAGATAAAATAGCTGTTTTCAGCTTGCAAAAACATACAAAATGCTGTTTTCAAGTATTTAAACTCTCATATTCATGTTTCTGTCGTGAATAATGGCTAACGTTGGTGAAATCAAGATAAAATTGCTGTTTTAAGCATGCAAAAGCATACAAAACACTGTTTTTAGGTATACAAACTGTCATATTCATGTATATGTCGTGTGTAATGGCTTATGTTTGCAAAATCTAGATAAAATAGCTGTTTTCAGCTTGCAAAAACATATAAAATGCTGTTTTCAAGTATTTAAACTGTCATATTCATGTTTCTGTCATGTATAATGGCTAATGTTGGTGAAATCCAGATAAAATTGCTGTTTTAAGCATGCAAAAGCATACAAAACACCGTTTTTCAGTATACAAACTGTCATATTCATGTATATGTCGTGTGTAATGGCTTATGTTTGCAAAATCAAGATAAAATAGCTGTTTTAAGCTTGCAAAAACATACAAAATGCTGTTTTCAAGTATTTAAACTGTCATATTTATGTTTCTGTCGTGTATAATAGCTAATGTTGGTGAAATCAAGATAAAATTGCTGTTTTAAACATGCAAAAGCATACAAAACACAGTTTTTAAGTATACAAACTGTCATATTGTCGTGTGTAATGGCTTATGTTTGCAAAATCTAGATAAAGTAGCTGTTTTAAGCTTCCAAAAACATACAAAATGCTGTTTTCAATTATTTAAACTGTCATATTCATGTTTCTGTCGTGTATAATGGCTTATGTTGGTGAAATCAAGTTAAAATTGCTGTTTTAAGCATGCATAAAAATACAAATCACCGTTTTTAAGTATACAAACTGTCATATTCATGTATATGTCGTGTGTAATGGCTTGTGTTTGCAAAATCAAGATAAAATAGCTGTTTTCAGCTTGCAAAAACATACAAAATGCTGTTTTAAAGTATTTAAACTGTCATATTTATGTTTCTGTCGTGTATAATAGCTAATGTTTGTGAAATCAAGATAAAATTGCTGTTTTAAACATGCAAAAGCATAAAAACACAGTTTTTAAGTATACATACTGTCATATTCATGTATATGTCGTGTGTAATGGCTGTTTGCAAAATCAAGATAAAATAGCTGTTTTCAGCTTGCAAAAACATACAAAATGCTGTTTTCAATTATTTAAACTCTCATATTCATGTTTCTGTCGTGAATAATGGCTAATGTTGGTGAAATCAAGATAAAATTGCTGTTTTAAGCATGCAAAAGCATACAAAACACTGTTTTTAGGTATACAAACTGTCATATTCATGTATATGTCGTGTGTAATGGCTTATGTTTGCAAAATCTAGATAAAATAGCTGTTTTCAGCTTGCAGAAATATACAAAATGCTGTATTCAAGTATTTAAACTGTCATATTCATGTTTCTGTCGTGTATAATGGCTAATGTTGGTGAAATCAAGATAAAATTGCTGTTTTAAGCATGCAAAAGCATACAAAACACCGTTTTTAAGTATACAAACTGTCATATTCATGTATATGTCGTGTGTAATGGCTTATGTTTGCAAAATCAAGATAAAATAGCTGTTTTCAGCTTGCAAAAACATACAAAATGCTGTTTTCAAATATTTGAACTGTCATATTCATGTTTCTGTCGTGTATAATGGCTAATGTTGGTGAAATCAAGATAAAATTGCTGTTATAAGCATACAAAAGCATACAAAACACCGTTTTTAAGTATACAAACTGTCATATTCATGTATATGTCGTGTGTAATGGCTTATGTTTGCAAAATCAAGATAAAATAGCTGTTTTCAGCTTGCAAAAACATACAAAATGCTGTTTTCAAGTATTTAAACTCTCATATTCATGTTTCTGTCGTGAATAATGGCTAATGTTGGTGAAATCAAGATAAAATTGCTGTTTTAAGCATGCAAAAGCATACAAAATACTGTTTTTAAGTATACAAACTGTTATATTCATGTATATGTCGTGTGTAATGGCTTATGTTTGCAAAATCTAGATAAAGTAGCTGTTTTAAGCTTCCAAAAACATACAAAATGCTGTTTTCAATTATTTAAACTGTCATATTCATGTTTCTGTCGTGTATAATGGCTTATGTTGGTGAAATCAAGTTAAAATTGCTGTTTTAAGCATGCATAAAAATACAAATCACCGTTTTTAAGTATACAAACTGTCATATTCATGTATATGTCGTGTGTAATGGCTTGTGTTTGCAAAATCAAGATAAAATAGCTGTTTTCAGCTTGCAAAAACATACAAAATGCTGTTTTAAAGTATTTAAACTGTCATATTTATGTTTTTGTCGTGTATAATAGCTAATGTTTGTGAAATCAAGATAAAATTGCTGTTTTAATCATGCAAAAGCATAAAAACACAGTTTTTAAGTATACATACTGTCATATTCATGTATATGTCGTGTGTAATGGCTGTTTGCAAAATCAAGATAAAATAGCTGTTTTCAGCTTGCAAAAACATACAAAATGCTGTTTTCAAGTATTTAAACTCTCATATTCATGTTTCTGTCGTGAATAATGGCTAATGTTGGTGAAATCAAGATAAAATTGCTGTTTTAAGCATGCAAAAGCATACAAAACACTGTTTTTAGGTATACAAACTGTCATATTCATGTATATGTCGTGTGTAATGGCTTATGTTTGCAAAATCTAGATAAAATAGCTGTTTTCAGCTTGCAGAAATATACAAAATGCTGTATTCAAGTATTTAAACAGTCATATTCATGTTTCTGTCGTGTATAATGGCTAATGTTGGTGAAATCAAGATAAAATTGCTGTTTTAAGCATGCAAAAGCATACAAAACACCGTTTTTAAGTATACAAACTGACATATTCATGTATATGTCGTGTGTAATGGCTTATGTTTGCAAAATCAAGATAAAATAGCTGTTTTCAGCTTGTAAAAACATACAAAATGCTGATTTCAAGTATTTAAACTGTCATATTCATGTTTATGTCGTGTATAATGGCTAATGTTGGTGAAATCAAGATAAAATTGCTGTTTTAAGCATGCAAAAGCATACAAAACACTGTTTTTAAGTATACAAACTGTCATATTCATGTATATGTCGTGTGTAATGGCTTATGTTTGCAAAATCAAGATAAAATAGCTGTTTTCAGCTTGCAAAAACATACAAAATGCTGTTTTCAAGTTTTTAAACTGTCATATTTATGTTTCTGTCGTGTATAATAGCTAATGTTGGTGAAATCAAGATAAAATTGCTGTTTTAAACATGCAAAAGCATACAAAAACACAGTTTTTAAGTATACAAACTGTCATATTCATGTATATGTCGTGTGTAATGGCTTATGTTTTCAAAATCAAGATAAAATAGCTGTTTTCAGCTTGCAAGAACATACAAAATGCAGTTTTCAAGTATTTAAACTGTCATATTCATGTTTCTGTCGTGTATAATGGCTAAAATTGGTGAAATCAAGATAAAATTGCTGTTTTAAACATGCAAAAGCATACAAAACACCGTTTTTAAGTATACAAACTGTCATATTCATGTACATGTCGTGTGTAATGGCTGTTTGCAAAATCAAGATAAAATAGCTGTTTTCAGCTTGCAAAAATATACAAAATGCTGTTTTCAAGTATTTAAACTCTCATATTCATGTTTCTGTCGTGAATAATGGCTAATGTTTGTGAAATCAAGATAAAATTGCTGTTTTAAGCACGCAAAAGCATACAAAACACTGTTTTTAAGTATACAAACTGTCATATTCATGTATATGTCGTGTGTAATGGCTTATGTTTGCAAAATCTAGATAAAATAGCTGTTTTAAGCTTCCAAAAACATACAAAATGCTGTTTTCAAGTATTTAAACTGTCATATTCATGTTTCTGTCGTGTATAATGGCTTATGTTGGTGAAATCAAGTTAAAATTTCTGTTTTAAGCATGCACAAAAATACAAATCACCGTTTTTAAGTATACAAATTGTCATATTCATGTATATGTCGTGTGTAATGGCTTGTGTTTGCAAAATCAAGATAAAATAGCTGTTTTCAGCTTGCAAAAACATACAAAATGCTGTTTTCAAGTATTTAAACTGTCATATTTATGTTTCTGTCGTGTATAATAGCTAATGTTGGTGAAATCAAGATAAAATTGCTGTTTTAAACATGCAAAAGCATAAAAACACAGTTTTTAAGTATACATACTGTTATATTCATGTATATGTCGTGTGTAATGGCTGTTTGCAAAATCAAGATAAAATAGCTGTTTTCAGCTTGCAAAAACATACAAAATGCTGTTTTCAAGTATTTCAACTCTCATATTCATGTTTCTGTCGTGAATAATGGCTAATGTTGGTGAAATCAAGATAAAATTGCTATTTTAAGCATGCAAAAGCATACAAAACACTGTTTTTAGGTATACAAACTGTCATATTCATGTATATGTCGTGTGTAATGGCTTATGTTTGCAAAATCTAGATAAAATAGCTGTTTTCAGCTTGCAGAAATATACAAAATGCTGTTTTCAAGTATTTAAACTGTCATATTCATGTTTCTGACGTGTATAATGGCTAATGTTGGTGAAAGCAAGATAAAATTGCTGTTTTAAGCATGCAATAGCATACAAAACACCGTTTTTAAGTATACAAACTGTCATATTCATGTATATGTCGTGTGTAATGGCTTATGTTTGCAAAATCAAGATAAAATAGCTGTTTTCAGCTTGTAAAAACATACAAAATGCTGTTTTCAAGTATGTAAACTGTCATATTCATGTTTCTGTCGTGTATAATGGCTAATGTTGGTGAAATCAAGATAAAATTGCTGTTTTAAGCATGCAAAAGCATACAAAACACCGTTTTTAAGTATACAAACTGTCATATTCATGTATATGTCGTGTGTAATGGCTTATGTTTGCAAAATCAAGATAAAATAGCTGTTTTCAGCTTGCAAAAACATACAAAATGCTGTTTTCAAATATTTGAACTGTCATATTCATGTTTCTGTCGTGTTTAATGGCTAATGTTGGTGAAATCAAGATAAAATTGCTGTTTTAAGCATGCAAAAGCATACAAAACACTGTTTTTAAGTATACTAACTGTCATATTCATGTATATGTCGTGTGTAATGGCTTATGTTTGCAAAATCAAGATAAAATAGCTGTTTTCAGCTTGCAAAAACATACAAAATGCTGTTTTTAAGTATTTAAACTGTCAAATTTATGTTTCTGTCGTGTATAATAGCTAATGTTGGTGAAATCAAGATAAAAATGCTGTTTTAAACATGCAAAAGCATACAAAACACAGTTTTTAAGTATACAAACTGTCATATTCATGTATATGTCGTGTGTAATGGCTGTTTGCAAAATCAAGATAAAATAGCTGTTTTCAGTTTGCAAAAACATACAAAATGCTGTTTTCAAGTATTTAAACTCTCATATTCATGTTTCTGTCGTGAATAATGGCTAATGTTGGTGAAATCAAGATAAAATTGCTGTTTTAAGCATGCAAAAGCATACAAAACACTGTTTTTAGGTATACAAACTGTCATATTCATGTATATGTCGTGTGTAATGGCTTATGTTTGCAAAATCTAGATAAAATAGCTGTTTTCAGCTTGCATAAATATACAAAATGCTGCTTTCAAGTATTTAAACTGTCATATTCATATTTCTGTCGTGTATACTGGCTAATGTTGGTGAAATCAAGATAAAATTGCTGTTTTAAGCATGCAAAAGCATACAAAACACCGTTTTGAAGTATACAAACTGTCATATTCATGTATATGTCGTGTGTAATGGCTTATGTTTGCAAAATCAAGATAAAATAGCTGTTTACATCTTGCAAAAACATACAAAATGCAGCTTTCTAGTATTTAAACTGTCATATTCATGTTTCTGTCGTATATAATGGCTAATGTTGGTGAAATCAAGATAAAATTGCAGTTTTAAGCATGCAAAAGCTTACAAAACACCGTTTTTAAGTATACAAACTGTCATATTCATGTATATGTCGTGTGTAATGGCTTATGTTTGCTAACTTAAGGTAAAATAGCTATTTTCAGCTTGCAAAACATACAAAATGCTGTTTTCAAGAAGTTAAACTGTCATATTCATGTTTTTGTCGTGTATAATGGCTAATGTTGGTGAAATCAAGATAAAATTGCTGCTTAAAGCATGCAAAAGCAAACAAAACACCGTTTTTAAGTATACTAACTGTCATATTCATGTATATGTCGTGTGTAATGGCTTATATTTGCAAAATCAAGATAAAATAGCTGTTTTCAGCTTGCAAAAATATACAAAATGCTGTTTTCAAGTATTTAAACTCTCATATTCATGTTTCTGTCGTGAATAATGGCTAATGTTGGTGAAATCAAGATAAAATTGCTGTTTTAAGCATGCAAAAGCATACAAAACACTGTTTTTAAGTATACAAACTGTCATATTCATGTATATGTCGTGCGTAATGGCTTATGTTTGCAAAATCTAGATAAAATAGCTGTTTTAAGCTTCCAAAAACATACAAAATGCTGTTTTCAAGTATTTAAACTGTCATATTCATGTTTCTGTAGTGTATAATGGCTAATGTTGGTGAAATCAAGATAAAATTGCTGTTTTAAGCATGCAAAAGCATACAGAACACCGTTTTTAAGTATACAAACTGTCATATTCATGTATATGTCGTGTGTAATGGCTTATGCTTGCAAAATCAAGATAAAATAGCTGTTTTCAGCTTCCAAAAACATACAAAATGCTGTTTTCAAGTATTTAAACTGTCATATTCATGTTTCTGTCGTGTATAATGGCTTATGTTGGTAAAATCAAGTTAAAATTGCTGTTTTAAGCATGCACAAAAAACAAATCACCGTTTTTAAGTATACAAACTGTCATATTCATGTATATGTCGTGTGTAATGGCTTATGCTTGCAAAATCAAGATAAATTAGCTGTTTTCAGCTTCCAAAAACATACAAAATGCTGTTTTCAAGTATTTAAACTGTCATATTCAGGTTTCTGTCGTGTATAATGGCTAATGTTGGTGAAATCAAGATAAAATTGCTGTTTTAAGCATGCAAAAAAAATACAAAACACCGTTTTTAAGTATACAAACTGTCATATTCATGTATATGTCGTGTGTAATGGCTTATGTTTGCAAAATCAAGATAAAATAGCTGTTTTCAGCTTCCAAAAACCAACAAAATGCTGTTTTCAAGAATTTAAACAGTTATATTCATGTTTCTGTCGTGTATAATGGCTAATGTTGGTGAAATCAAGATAAAATTGCTGTGTTAAGCATGCAAAAGCATACAAAACACCATTTTTAAGTATACAAACTGTCATATTCATGTATATGTCGTGTGTAATGGCTTATGTTTGCAAAATCAAGATAAAATAGCTGTTTTCAGCTTGCAAAAACATAAAAAATGCTGTTTTCAAGTATTTAAACTGTCATATTCATGTTTCTGTCGTGTATAATGGCTAATGTTGGTGAAATCAAGATAAAATTACTGTTTTAAACATGCAAAAGCATACAAAACACCGTTTTTAAGTATACAAACTGTCATATTCATGTATATGTCGTGTGTAATGGCTGCTTGCAAAATTAAGATAATATAGCTGTTTTCAGCTTGCAAAAACATACAAAATGCTGTTTTCAAGTACTTAAACTCTCATATTCATGTTACTGTCGTGAATAATGGCTAATGTTGGTGAAATCAAGATAAAATTGCTGTTTTATGCATACAAAAGCATACAAAGCACTGTTTTTAGGTATACAAACTGTCATATTCATGTATATGTCGTGTGTAATGGCTTATGTTTGCAAAATCTAGATAAAATAGCTGTTTTCAGCTTGCAAAAATTTACAAAATGCTGTTTTCAAATATTTAAACTGTCATATTCATGTTTCTGTCGTGTATAATGGCTAATGTTGGTGAAATCAAGATAAAATTGCTGTTTTAAGCATGCAAAAGCATACAAAACACCGTTTTTAAGTATACAAACGGTCATATTCATGTATATGTCGTGTGTAATGGCTTATGTTTGCAAAATCAAGATAAAATAGCTGTTTTCAGCTTGTAAAAACATACAAAATGCTGTTTTCAAGTATTTAAACTGTCATATTCATGTTTCTGTCGTGTATAATGGCTAATGTTGGTGAAATCAAGATAAAATTGCTGTTTTAAGCATGCAAAAGCATACAAAACACCGTTTTTAAGTATATATACTGTCATATTCATGTATATGTCGTATGTAATGGCTTATGTTTGCAAAATCAAGATAAAATAGCTGTTTTCAGCTTGCAAAAACATACAAAATGCTGTTTTCAAATATTTGAACTGTCATATTCATGTTTCTGTCGTGTATAATGGCTAATGTTGGTGAAATCAAGATAAAATTGCTGTTATAAGCATACAAAAGCATACAAAACACCGTTTTTAAGTATACAAACTGTCATATTCATGTATATGTCGTTTGTAATGGCTTATGCTTGCAAAATCAAGATAAAATAGCTGTTTTCAGCTTCCAAAAACATACAAAATGCTGTTTTCAAGTATTTAAACTGTCATATTCATGTTTCTGTCGTGTATAATGGCTAATGTTGAAGAAAGCAATATTTAATTAATTTTTATTTAGATATAAATTACAGGAGGTGGCCTAGAATGTTTTATGATTAAAAAATTGAAGAAAAAAAAAGAATAATCTGTCAATGTCATAATAAAATGAAGTAAAATAAATATATGATTTAAAAGAACTGACTATTATTTATTAACAGTGGTAGCAGAGCGTAGTTCGGGTTTGCGAACTGCGTTGTAAGAGTTACAAGATAGAAGTGCAAGAGAATAGAACATCAATTCAACATTTTGGGGTTTGCTCGAGTGTTGAAGAAGAAGAAAGAAAAAATATGGAGAAATTGATGAATAATATTTCACCGTTAAAAGGGAGGAAGGACTATTTAATATGGAAAAGAAAAATTATGACAATATTTGAAGTAAATAATATTGAAATTGAAAATGTCAAAGAAGGAACAAAGAGTGATAAGTTGGCAAAAGCATTTCTTATTAATAGCTTAAGTGATGAATTGATTACTGAATTTGATTCTAAGTTAAATGATAATTTTTTATCAATATGGAAAATGCTTGAAACTAAATTCACAAGTGTTTCAGCTACCGAACGACTATATATTAAAAAAAAATTAGATGCTCTTAAATGTAATGAAAAGGAAACGTTAGATGAGTACTTTAAACGATTTGATCAAATTAATATCGAATGTATACAAGTAAATATGGGTTTGAGCGAAGAAGACAAGGTTGTGTATTTATTAAAGGGACTTCCATCTAAATATTCAAATACAATTGAGGTACTAGAATCCTCCCAAAATAATACAGTAGAAGATGTGAAACTAAAATTGATGCAAAAGGAATTAAAGTTAAATGATAAAGACACGTATAAAGTGAGACCATATGCACTTAATGTGAATGGAAGAGAATGTTTTAACTGTGGTAAACATGGGAACTTAAAGAAGGATTGTAGAATAAAGAAATGTTTCAACTGTAACAAACTTGGACACATTAGTCGCGATTGTAAATTACTACAGAAGAATGAAGGAAAAAATTGTAAGTATCGGGATAACAAAAATACAGGAAAATCTGGAAGTAATACACGTAATAAACAATCTGTGTTTACTTTGGATGACAATGATTGTTCTGAAATTAATAATATTAAAATTGATAATGATTCTGAAATAAATAATATTACAAATGATAATTTAAAGGAAATTAGCTTCATTGTAGATTCTGTAGCAACTCACCACGTTATAAACACAATAGAATTTTTCATTGATTATAGTGATTTCAATGAGAACTTGAAAGTAGGAGTGGCCAAGAAAGACTGTGCTCTAGAAGGTGTAGGCATTGGTACAGTAAAGGGAATATCTGAAGAAGGAGAATCCTGCATAATTAAAAATGTCATATTTTGTCCAGAATTGAGAAAAAACATTTTGTCAGTATCTAAAATGGAGCAAGCTGGGATTACAGTAATTTTTAATAATAATGCTGTTGAACTAAGGAATGAAGACAGAATAATAGGAAGAGGTAAACTATTAGATAACCTGTACGTAATTAGTTTCAGGGGATATACCAAAGTAGCAATAAATCATATAGAACTGTGGCACAGAAGACTTGGTCACATATGTGAAAGTGACCTGAAGAAGTTAAAGGAAATAAGTATTGGACTTGATTTTAAACAAAATGAAGAAATTGGGGTTTGCGAGCCATGTATTATTGGAAAAATGAATAAATCAAAATATGAGAAATCAAAGTCAAGATCAAAAGAGAAATTAGATTTAATACACACTGATGTTTGTGGCCCTATCAGACCAAGCACACTTGCTGGGAACAAGTACTTTATAACATACACTGATGATTTTACAAATTTATCAAAAGTAAGTTTACTAAAATCCAAAAGTGATGTAACTGAGAGTGTTAAGAAGTATATAAATTCAGTAGAAAATAAACTGGAGAAGAAAGTGAAGAAAATCAGATGCGACAATGGTCGTGAATATGATAATATATGTTTGAAAGAATACCTAAAAGAAAAAGGAATTGAGTTACAGTTTACCATTCCATATAATCCACAATCTAATGGCAAAGCAGAGAGGTTAAATCAAACTCTTGTTAAGAAAACAAAGGCTATGCTAACTGTTCTGGGGAGAAGCGTTATTAACAGCTCTGTATCTAAAAAACAGAAGCCCATCTGCAGGTTTAGGAGTAAGACGAACGCCATATGAACTATGGGAAGGAAAATTGCCAGATCTATCTAAATGCAGAATTTTTGGTTGCTTGGTTTATACACATGTACCAAAAGAAAAGCGATCTAAATTAGGAGATAGAACAGAAAGAGGAATATTGTTAGGGTATGGAAAAACTGGATATAGAGTGTGGAACTTTAGAAAGGAAGAAGTTATTTTAGCTCGTGACATTAAATTTGATGAGACTGTATTTCCATTCAAAACTAAAATTTATAAAAATTATCTTAATTATAAAAATGAAGATAATTATAGCGATAACGAGGATGAAATAATCGAACTTGAATCACAAATTAATTCTGATTTAAGTGATAAAGAAGACACTGAAGAAGAAAATTCTCAAATTGAAAAAGTAAAATCTCTAAGAGTTTCAAAAAGACCAGCATACTTAGAAGACTTTGACCTAAATAATTTGGAACTAACTTATGAAGAAGCTGTAAATAGTGAACAAGCTTCAGAATGGAAACAAGCAATGAACAAAGAAATTGAATCACTGAAGAATCATAAAGTATGGGAACTTGTTGAATTACCAATTAACAGGAAAATATTATCAAGTAAGTGGGTATTTGATATAAAATACAACGCAAATAAAGAAATTGATCGTTACAAAGCCAGACTAGTTGTAAAAGGATTTGGACAAAGGGAAGGAATAGATTACAATGAAACTTTCAGTCCTACCTTGAATCATACATCTATTAGAGTAATTCTCTCAATGACAGTTTCTATGAAGTTGGCTCAATTTGATGTGGAAACAGCATTTTTATATGCAAGTATAAAGGAAGATATATTTATGCATCAACCAAAAGGATATGAAGATGGAACAGAAAGAGTTTGTAAATTGAAACAGAATTTATATGGTCTAAAACAAGCACCACGAGAATGGAACATACATTTTAGCAATTTTTTGAAAGAACATAAATTAATTCCATTGAAGTCAGATCCTTGCATATTTATTAAAGAAGATAGAAGTGTTATTATTGCTATTTATGTTGATGACGGACTTATTGCAGCCTACAAACAAGAAGATATTGATACAATATTAGAAACTTTAAAAACAAAATTCAAAATAAAGATATGCGATTTGACTAAGTATGTAGGACTAAAGATATCACAAGAACAAAATAGCTTGAAGATTCATCAAAGAAGTTTTACTGAAAAGCTACTTAAAAAATTTGGGATGTCAGAATGTAATCCAGTTGCTACTCCATGTGAAGCCAGAATGACAATAATCAATGAAGGAAAAACTAATGTACCGTATAGAGAAGCAATAGGTAGTTTGATGTACCTAGCCAATGGTACAAGACCAGATATAACTTTCATTATCAACAAACTTAGCCAACATGTTGAAAATCCAACAAAAGGTCATTGGAAAGCCGTAAAAAGAGTCTTCAGATATCTAAAAGCTACGGTTAATCACGGAATTGTCTATTCAACTAAAAGAGGTAATTTAATTGGATATAGTGATGCCGACTGCGCCAATGGTGAAGACAGAAAATCAGTAACAGGATACGTTTTCTTAAATGCTGGTGGAGCAATTGCTTGGGCTTCCAGAAAACAAAAATGTGTGACACTCTCAACTACAGAGGCGGAGTATGTAGCAGCCTGCGAGGCTAGTAAGGAAGCAGTCTGGTTGAAAAGACTAAGAGAAGAAATCCAAGATAATAAGATGGTTGTGCCTATTTACGTAGATAACCAAAGTGCTGTAAGGATTGCAACTAGTACAGAGACACATAGAAGATCAAAACACATTGATGTAAGATATCATTACATTAAAGAACAAATTGAAATTGGAAATATTATGGTTACTCATGTATCTGGTAATGAACAACTGGCCGATATTTTTACAAAGGGTTTACCAAAAGATAAATTTGAGAAATTAAAATATGCAATGGGAGTAAAATAAAAAGAAAAATCAAATATTGAGGGAAGGTGTTGAAGAAAGCAATATTTAATTAATTTTTATTTAGATATAAATTACAGGAGGTGGCCTAGAATGTTTTATGATTAAAAAATTGAAGAAAAAAAAGAATAATCTGTCAATATCATAATAAAATGAAGTAAAATAAATATATGATTTAAAAGAACTGACTATTATTTATTAACAGCTAATGTTGGTGAAATCAAGATAAAATTGCTGTTTTAAGCATGCAAAAGCATACAAAACACCGTTTTTAAGTATACAAACTGTCATATTCATGTATATGTCGTGTGTAATGGCTTATGTTTGCAAAATCAAGATAAAATAGCTGTTTTCAGCTTGCAAAAACATATAAAATGCTGTTTTCAATTATTTTAACTGTCATATTCATGTTTCTAACGTGTATAATGTCTAATGTTGGTGAAATCAAGATAACATTACTGTTTTAAGCATGCAAAAGCATACAAAACACCGTTTTTAAGTATACAAAGTGTCATATTCATGTATATGTCGTGTGTAATGGCTTATGTTTGCAAAATCAAGATAAAATAGCTGTTTTCACCTTCCAAAAACATACAAAATGCTGTTTTTAAGTATTTAAACTGTCATATTCATGTTTCTGTCGTGTATAATGGCTAATGTTGGTGAAATCAAGATAAAATTGCTGTTTTAAGCATGCAAAAGCATACAAAACACCGTTTTTAAGTATACAAACTGTCATATTCATGTATATGTCGTGTGTAATGGCTTATGTTTGCAAAATCAAGATAAAATAGCTGTTTTCAGCTTGCAAAAACATATAAAATGCTGTTTTCAAGTATTTAAACTGTCATATTCATGTTTCTGTCATGTATAATGGCTAATGTTGGTGAAATCCAGATAAAATTGCTGTTTTAAGCATGCAAAAGCATACAAAACACCGTTTTTAAGTATACAAACTGTCATATTCATGTATATGTCGTGTGTAATGGCTTATGTTTGCAAAATCAAGATAAAATAGCTGTTTTCAGCTTGCAAAAACATACAAAATGCTGTTTTCAAGTATTTAAACTGTCATATTTATGTTTCTGTCGTGTATAATAGCTAATGTTGGTGAAATCAAGATAAAATTGCTGTTTTAAACATGCAAAAGCATACAAAACACAGTTTTTAAGTATACAAACTGTCATATTCCTGTATATGTCGTGTGTAATGGCTGTTTGCAAAATCAAGATCAAATAGCTGTTTTCAGCTTGCAAAAACATACAAAATGCTGTTTTCAAGTATTTAAACTCTCATATTCATGTTTCTGTCGTGAATAATGGCTAATGTTGGTGAAATCAAGACAAAATTGCTGTTTTAAGCATGCAAAAGCATACAAAACACTGTTTTTAGGTATACAAACTGTCATATTCATGTATATGTCGTGTGTAATGGCTTATGTTTGCAAAATCAAGATAAAATAGATGTTTTCAGCTTGCAAAAACATACAAAATGCTGTTTTCAAATATTTAAACTCTCATATTCATGTTTCTGTCGTGAATAATGGCTAACGTTGGTGAAATCAAGATAAAATTGCTGTTTTAAGCATGCAAAAGCATACAAAACACTGTTTTTAGGTATACAAACTGTCATATTCATGTATATGTCGTGTGTAATGGCTTATGTTTGCAAAATCAAGATAAAATAGCTGTTTTCACCTTCCAAAAACATATAAAATGCTGTTTTCAAGTATTTAAACTGTCATATTCATGTTTCTGTCATGTATAATGGCTAATGTTGGTGAAATCCAGATAAAATTGCTGTTTTAAGCATGCAAAAGCATACAAAACACCGTTTTTAAGTATACAAACTGTCATATTCATGTATATGTCGTGTGTAATGGCTTATGTTTGCAAAATCAAGATAAAATAGCTGTTTTCAGCTTGCAAAAACATACAAAATGCTGTTTTCAAGTATTTAAACTGTCATATTTATGTTTCTGTCGTGTATAATAGCTAATGTTGGTGAAATCAAGATAAAATTGCTGTTTTAAACATGCAAAAGCATACAAAACACAGTTTTTAAGTATACAAACTGTCATATTCATGTATATGTCGTGTGTAATGGCTGTTTGCAAAATCAAGATAAAATAGCTGTTTTCAGCTTGCAAAAACATACAAAATGCTGTTTTCAAGTATTTAAACTCTCATATTCATGTTACTGTCGTGAATAATGGCTAATGTTGGTGAAATCAAGATAAAATTGCTGTTTTAAGCATGCAAAAGCATACAAAACACTGTTTTTAGGTATACAAACTGTCATATTCATGTATATGTCGTGTGTAATGGCTTATGTTTGCAAAATCAAGATAAAATAGCTGTTTTCAGCTTGCAAAAACATACAAAATGCTGTTTTCAAGTATTTAAACTCTCATATTCATGTTTCTGTCGTGAATAATGGCTAACGTTGGTGAAATCAAGATAAAATTGCTGTTTTAAGCATGCAAAAGCATACAAAACACTGTTTTTAGGTATACAAACTGTCATATTCATGTATATGTCGTGTGTAATGGCTTATGTTTGCAAAATCTAGATAAAATAGCTGTTTTAAGCTTCCAAAAACATACAAAATGCTGTTTTCAAGTATATAAACTGTCATATTCATGTTTTTGTCGTGTATAATGGCTTATGTTGGTGAAATCAAGTTAAAATTGCTGTTTTAAGCATGCACAAAAATACAAATCACCGTTTTTAAGTATACAAACTGTCATATTCATGTATATGTCGTGTGTAATGGCTTGTGTTTGCAAAATCAAGATAAAATAGCTGTTTTCAGCTTGCAAAAACATACAAAATGCTGTTTTCAAGTATTTAAACTGTCATATTTATGTTTCTGTCGTGTATAATAGCTAATGTTGGTGAAATCAAGATAAAATTGCTGTTTTAAACATGCAAAAGCATAAAAAACACAGTTTTTAAGTATACAAACTGTCATATTCATGTATATGTCATGTGTAATGGCTTATGTTTCAAAATCAAGATAAAATAGCTGTTTTCAGCTTGCAAAAACATACAAAATGCTGTTTTCAAGTATTTAAACTGTCATATTCATGTTTCTGTCGTGTATAATGGCTAATGTTGGTGAAATCAAGATAAAATTGCTGTTTTAAGCATGCAAAAGCATACAAAACACCGTTTTTAAGTATACAAACTGTCATATTCATGTATATGTCGTATGTAATGGCTTATGTTTGCAAAATCAAGATAAAATAGCTGTTTTCAGCTTGCAAAAACATAAAAAATGCTGTTTTCAAATATTTGAACTGTCATATTCATGTTTCTGTCGTGTATAATGGCTAATGTTGGTGAAATCAAGATAAAATTGCTGTTATAAGCATACAAAAGCATACAAAACACCGTTTTTAAATATACAAACTGTCATATTCATGTATATGTCGTGTGTAATGGCTTATGTTTGCAAAATCAAGATAAAATAGCTGTTTTCAGCTTGCAAAAACATACAAAATGCTGTTTTCAAGTATTTAAACTGTCATATAAATGTTTCTGTCGTGTATAATGGCTAAAGTTGGTGAAATCAAGATAAAATTGCTGTTTTAAACATGCAAAAGCATACAAAACACCGTTTTTAAGTATACAAACTGTCATATTCATGTATATGTCGTGTGTAATGGCTGTTTGCAAAATCAAGATAAAATAGCTGTTTTCAGCTTGCAAAAATATACAAAATGCTGTTTTCAAGTATTTAAACTCTCATATTCATGTTTCTGTCGTGAATAATGGCTAATGTTGGTGAAATCAAGATAAAATTGCTGTTTTAAGCATGCAAAAGCATACAAAACACTGTTTTTAAGTATACAAACTGTCATATTCATGTATATGTCGTGTGTAATGGCTTATGTTTGCAAAATCTAGATAAAATAGCTGTTTTAAGCTTCCAAAAACATACAAAATGCTGTTTTTAAGTATATAAACTGTCATATTCATGTTTTTGTCGTGTATAATGGCTTATGTTGGTGAAATCAAGTTAAAATTGCTGTTTTAAGCATGCACAAATATACAAATCACCGTTTTTAAGTATACAAACTGTCATATTCATGTATATGTCGTGTGTAGTGGCTTGTGTTTGCAAAATCAAGATAAAATAGCTGTTTTCAGCTTGCGAAAACATACAAAATGCTGTTTTCAAGTATTTAAACTGTCATATTTATGTTTCTGTCGTGTATAATAGCTAATGTTGGTGAAATCAAGATAAAATTGCCGTTTTAAACATGCAAAAGCATAAAAAACACAGTTTTTAAGTATACAAACTGTCATATTCATGTATATGTCATGTGTAATGGCTGTTTGCAAAATCAAGATAAAATAGCTGTTTTCAGCTTGCAAAAACATGCAAAATGCTGTTTTCAAGTATTTAAACTGTCATATTCATGTTTCTGTCGTGTATAATGGCTAATGTTGGTGAAATCAAGATAAAATTGCTGTTATAAGCATACAAAAGCATACAAAACACCGTTTTTAAATATACAAACTGTCATATTCATGTATATGTCGTGTGTAATGGCTTATGTTTGCAAAATCAAGATAAAATAGCTGTTTTCAGCTTGCAAAAACATACAAAATGCTGTTTTCAAGTATTTAAACTCTCATATTCATGTTTCTGTCGTGAATAATGGCTAATGTTGGTGAAATCAAGATAAAATTGCTGTTTTAAGCATGCAAAAGCATACAAAACACTGTTTTTAGGTATACAAACTGTCATACTCATGTATATGTCGTGTGTAATGGCTTATGTTTGCAAAATCTAGATAAAATAGCTGTTTTCAGCTTGCATAAATATACAAAATGCTGTTTTCAAGTATTTAAACTGTCATATTCATGTTTCTGTCGTGTATAATGGCTAATGTTGGTGAAATCAAGATAAAATTGCTGTTTTAAGCATGCAAAAGCATACAAAACACCGTTTTTAAGTATACAAACTGTCATATTCATGTATATGTCATGTGTAATGGCTTATGTTTCAAAATCAAGATAAAATAGCTGTTTTCAGCTTGCAAAAACATACAAAATGCTGTTTTCAAGTATTTAAACTGTCATATTCATGTTTCTGTCGTGTATAATGGCTAATGTTGGTGAAATCAAGATAAAATTGCTGTTTTAAGCATGCAAAAGCATACAAAACACCGTTTTTAAGTATACAAACTGTCATATTCATGTATATGTCGTATGTAATGGCTTATGTTTGCAAAATCAAGATAAAATAGCTGTTTTCAGCTTGCAAAAACATAAAAAATGCTGTTTTCAAATATTTGAACTGTCATATTCATGTTTCTGTCGTGTATAATGGCTAATGTTGGTGAAATCAAGATAAAATTGCTGTTATAAGCATACAAAAGCATACAAAACACCGTTTTTAAATATACAAACTGTCATATTCATGTATATGTCGTGTGTAATGGCTTATGTTTGCAAAATCAAGATAAAATAGCTGTTTTCAGCTTGCAAAAACATACAAAATGCTGTTTTCAAGTATTTAAACTGTCATATTCATGTTTCTGTCGTGTATAATGGCTAAAGTTGGTGAAATCAAGATAAAATTGCTGTTTTAAACATGCAAAAGCATACAAAACACCGTTTTTAAGTATACAAACTGTCATATTCATGTATATGTCGTGTGTAATGGCTGTTTGCAAAATCAAGATAAAATAGCTGTTTTCAGCTTGCAAAAATATACAAAATGCTGTTTTCAAGTATTTAAACTCTCATATTCATGTTTCTGTCGTGAATAATGGCTAATGTTGGTGAAATCAAGATAAAATTGCTGTTTTAAGCATGCAAAAGCATACAAAACACTGTTTTTAAGTATACAAACTGTCATATTCATGTATATGTCGTGTGTAATGGCTTATGTTTGCAAAATCTAGATAAAATAGCTGTTTTAAGCTTCCAAAAACATACAAAATGCTGTTTTTAAGTATATAAACTGTCATATTCATGTTTTTGTCGTGTATAATGGCTTATGTTGGTGAAATCAAGTTAAAATTGCTGTTTTAAGCATGCACAAATATACAAATCACCGTTTTTAAGTATACAAACTGTCATATTCATGTATATGTCGTGTGTAGTGGCTTGTGTTTGCAAAATCAAGATAAAATAGCTGTTTTCAGCTTGCGAAAACATACAAAATGCTGTTTTCAAGTATTTAAACTGTCATATTTATGTTTCTGTCGTGTATAATAGCTAATGTTGGTGAAATCAAGATAAAATTGCCGTTTTAAACTTGCAAAAGCATAAAAAACACAGTTTTTAAGTATACAAACTGTCATATTCATGTATATGTCATGTGTAATGGCTGTTTGCAAAATCAAGATAAAATAGCTGTTTTCAGCTTGCAAAAACATGCAAAATGCTGTTTTCAAGTATTTAAACTGTCATATTCATGTTTCTGTCGTGTATAATGGCTAATGTTGGTGAAATCAAGATAAAATTGCTGTTATAAGCATACAAAAGCATACAAAACACCGTTTTTAAATATACAAACTGTCATATTCATGTATATGTCGTGTGTAATGGCTTATGTTTGCAAAATCAAGATAAAATAGCTGTTTTCAGCTTGCAAAAACATACAAAATGCTGTTTTCAAGTATTTAAACTCTCATATTCATGTTTCTGTCGTGAATAATGGCTAATGTTGGTGAAATCAAGATAAAATTGCTGTTTTAAGCATGCAAAAGCATACAAAACACTGTTTTTAGGTATACAAACTGTCATACTCATGTATATGTCGTGTGTAATGGCTTATGTTTGCAAAATCTAGATAAAATAGCTGTTTTCAGCTTGCATAAATATACAAAATGCTGTTTTCAAGTATTTAAACTGTCATATTCATGTTTCTGTCGTGTATAATGGCTAATGTTGGTGAAATCAAGATAAAATTGCTGTTTTAAGCATGCAAAAGCATACAAAATACCGTTTTTAAGTATACAAACTGTCATATTCATGTATATGTCGTGTGTAATGGCTTATGTTTGCAAAATCAAGATAAAATAGCTGTTTTCAGCTTGTAAAAACATACAAAATGCTGTTTTCAAGTATTTAAACTGTCATATTCATGTTTCTGTCGTGTATCATGGCTAATGTTGTTGAAATCAAAATAAAGTTGCTGTTTTAAGCATGCAAAAGCATACAAAACACCGTTTTTAAGTATACAAACTGTCATATTCATGTATATGTCGTGTGTAATGGCTTATGTTTGCAAAATCAAGATAAAATAGCTGTTTTCAGCTTGCAAAAACATACAAAATGCAGTTTTCAAATATTTGAAATGTCATATTCATGTTTCTGTCGTGTATAATGGCTAATGTTGGTAAAATCAAGATAAAATTGCTGTTATAAGCATACAAAAGCATACAAAACACCGTTTTTAAGTATACAAACTGTCATATTCATGTATATGTCGTGTGTAATGGCTTATGTTTGCAAAATCAAGATAAAATAGCTGTTTTCAGCTTGCAAAAACATACAAAATGCTGTTCTCAAGTATTTAAACTGTCATATTCATGTTTCTGTCGTGTATAATGGCTAAAGTTGGTGAAATCAAGATAAAATTGCTGTTTTAAGCATGCAAAAGCATACAAAACACGGTTTTTAAGTATACAAACTGTCATATTCATGTATATGTCGTGTGTAATGGCTTATGTTTGCAAAATCTAGATAAAATAGCTGTTTTAAGCTTCCAAAAACATACAAAATGCTGTTTTCAAGTATATAAACTGTCATATTCATGTTTCTGTCATGTATAATGGCTAATGTTGGTGAAATCCAGATAAAATTGCTGTTTTAAGCATGCAAAAGCATACAAAACACCGTTTTTAAGTACACAAACTGTCATATTCATGTATATGTCGTGTGTAATGGCTTATGTTTACAAAATCAAGATAAAATAGCTGTTTTCAGCTTGCAAAAACATACAAAATGCTGTTTTCAAGTATTTAAACTCTCATATTCATGTTTCTGTCGTGAATAATGGCTAATGTTGGTGAAATCAAGATAAAATTGCTGTTTTAAGCAAGCAAAAGCATACAAAACACTGTTTTTAGGTATACAAACTGTCATATTCATGTATATGTCGTGTGTAATGGCTTATGTTTTTCAAAATCTAGATAAAATAGCTGTTTTCAGCTTCCATAAATATACAAAATGCTGTTTTCAAGTATATAAACTGTCATATTCATGTTTCTGTCGTGTATAATGGCTAATGTTGGTGAAATCAAGATAAAATTGCTGTTTTAAGCATGCAAAAGCATACAAAACACCGTTTTTAAGTATACATACTGTCATATTCATGTATATGTCGTGTGTAATGGCTTATGTTTGCAAAATCAAGATAAATAGCTGTTTTCAGCTTGCTAAAACATACAAAATGCTGTTTTCAAATATTTGAACTGTCATATTCATGTTTATGTCGTGTATAATGGCTAATGTTGGTGAAATCAAGATAAAATTGCTGTTATAAGCTTACAAAAGCATACAAAACACCGTTTTTAAATATACAAACTGTCATATTCATGTATATGTCGTGTGTAATGGCTTATGTTTGCAAAATCAAGATAAAATAGCTGTGTTCAGCTTGCAAAAACATACAAAATGCTGTTTTCAATTATTTTAACTGTCATATTCATGTTTCTAACGTGTATAATGGCTAATGTTGGTGAAATCAAGATAAAATTACTGTTTTAAGCATGCAAAAGCATACAAAACACCGTTTTTAAGTATAAAAACTGTCATATTCATGTATATGTCGTGTGTAATGGCTTATGTTTGCAAATTTAAGATAAAATAGCTGTTTTCAGCTTCCAAAAACATACAAAATGCTGTTTTCAAGTATTTAAACTGTCATATTCATGTTTCTGTCGTGTATAATGGCTAATATTGGTGAAATCAAGATAAAATTGTTGTTTTAAGCATGCAAAAGCATACAAAACACCGTTTTTAAGTATACAAACTGTCATATTCATGTATATGTCGTGTGTAATGGCTTATGTTTGCAAAATCAAGATAAAATAGCTATTTTCAGCTTGCAAAAACATACAAAATGCTGTTTTCAAGTATTAAAACTGTCATATTCATGTTTCTGTCGTTTTATAATGGCTAATGATGGTGAAATCAAGATAAAATTGCTGTTTTAAGCATGCAAAAGCATACAAAACACCGATTTTAAGTATACAAACTGTCATATTCATGTATATGTCGTGTGTAATGGCTTATGTTTGCAAAATCAAGATAAAATAGCTGTTTTCAGCTTGCAAAAACATATAAAATGCTGTTTTCAAGTATTTAAACTGTCATATTCATGTTTCTGTCATGTATAATGGCTAATGTTGGTGAAATCCAGATAAAATTGCTGTTTTAAGCATGCAAAAGCATACAAAACACCGTTTTTAAGTACACAAACTGTCATATTCATGTATATGTCGTGTGTAATGGCTTATGTTTGCAAAATCAAGATAAAATAGCTGTTTTCAGCTTGCAAAAACATACAAAATGCTGTTTTCAAGTATTTAAACTGTCAAATTTATGTTTCTGTCGTGTATAATAGCTAATGTTGGTGAAATCCAGATAAAATTGCTGTTTTAAACATGCAAAAGCATACAAAACACCGATTTTAAGTATACAAACTGTCATATTCATGTATATGTCGTGTGTAATGGCTTATGTTTGCAAAATCAAGATAAAATAGCTGTTTTCAGCTTGCAAAAACATACAAAATGCTGTTTTCAAGTATTTAAACTGTCATATTCATGTTTCTGTCGTGTATAATGGCTAATGTTGGTGAAATCAAGATAAAATTGCTGTTTTAAGCATGCAAAAGCATACAAAACACCGTTTTTAAGTATACAAACTGTCATATTCATGTATATGTCGTATGTAATGGCTTATGTTTGCAAAATCAAGATAAAATAGCTGTTTTCAGCTTGCAAAAACATAAAAAATGCTGTTTTCAAATATTTGAACTGTCATATTCATGTTTCTGTCGTGTATAATGGCTAATGTTGGTGAAATCAAGATAAAATTGCTGTTATAAGCATACAAAAGCATACAAAACACCGTTTTTAAATATACAAACTGTCATATTCATGTATATGTCGTGTGTAATGGCTTATGTTTGCAAAATCAAGATAAAATAGCTGTTTTCAGCTTGCAAAAACATACAAAATGCTGTTTTCAAGTATTTAAACTGTCATATTCATGTTTCTGTCGTGTATAATGGCTAAAGTTGGTGAAATCAAGATAAAATTGCTGTTTTAAACATGCAAAAGCATACAAAACACCGTTTTTAAGTATACAAACTGTCATATTCATGTATATGTCGTGTGTAATGGCTGTTTGCAAAATCAAGATAAAATAGCTGTTTTCAGCTTGCAAAAATATACAAAATGCTGTTTTCAAGTATTTAAACTCTCATATTCATGTTTCTGTCGTGAATAATGGCTAATGTTGGTGAAATCAAGATAAAATTGCTGTTTTAAGCATGCAAAAGCATACAAAACACTGTTTTTAAGTATACAAACTGTCATATTCATGTATATGTCGTGTGTAATGGCTTATGTTTGCAAAATCTAGATAAAATAGCTGTTTTAAGCTTCCAAAAACATACAAAATGCTGTTTTTAAGTATATAAACTGTCATATTCATGTTTTTGTCGTGTATAATGGCTTATGTTGGTGAAATCAAGTTAAAATTGCTGTTTTAAGCATGCACAAATATACAAATCACCGTTTTTAAGTATACAAACTGTCATATTCATGTATATGTCGTGTGTAGTGGCTTGTGTTTGCAAAATCAAGATAAAATAGCTGTTTTCAGCTTGCGAAAACATACAAAATGCTGTTTTCAAGTATTTAAACTGTCATATTTATGTTTCTGTCGTGTATAATAGCTAATGTTGGTGAAATCAAGATAAAATTGCCGTTTTAAACATGCAAAAGCATAAAAAACACAGTTTTTAAGTATACAAACTGTCATATTCATGTATATGTCATGTGTAATGGCTGTTTGCAAAATCAAGATAAAATAGCTGTTTTCAGCTTGCAAAAACATGCAAAATGCTGTTTTCAAGTATTTAAACTGTCATATTCATGTTTCTGTCGTGTATAATGGCTAATGTTGGTGAAATCAAGATAAAATTGCTGTTATAAGCATACAAAAGCATACAAAACACCGTTTTTAAATATACAAACTGTCATATTCATGTATATGTCGTGTGTAATGGCTTATGTTTGCAAAATCAAGATAAAATAGCTGTTTTCAGCTTGCAAAAACATACAAAATGCTGTTTTCAAGTATTTAAACTCTCATATTCATGTTTCTGTCGTGAATAATGGCTAATGTTGGTGAAATCAAGATAAAATTGCTGTTTTAAGCATGCAAAAGCATACAAAACACTGTTTTTAGGTATACAAACTGTCATACTCATGTATATGTCGTGTGTAATGGCTTATGTTTGCAAAATCTAGATAAAATAGCTGTTTTCAGCTTGCATAAATATACAAAATGCTGTTTTCAAGTATTTAAACTGTCATATTCATGTTTCTGTCGTGTATAATGGCTAATGTTGGTGAAATCAAGATAAAATTGCTGTTTTAAGCATGCAAAAGCATACAAAATACCGTTTTTAAGTATACAAACTGTCATATTCATGTATATGTCGTGTGTAATGGCTTATGTTTGCAAAATCAAGATAAAATAGCTGTTTTCAGCTTGTAAAAACATACAAAATGCTGTTTTCAAGTATTTAAACTGTCATATTCATGTTTCTGTCGTGTATCATGGCTAATGTTGTTGAAATCAAAATAAAGTTGCTGTTTTAAGCATGCAAAAGCATACAAAACACCGTTTTTAAGTATACAAACTGTCATATTCATGTATATGTCGTGTGTAATGGCTTATGTTTGCAAAATCAAGATAAAATAGCTGTTTTCAGCTTGCAAAAACATACAAAATGCAGTTTTCAAATATTTGAAATGTCATATTCATGTTTCTGTCGTGTATAATGGCTAATGTTGGTAAAATCAAGATAAAATTGCTGTTATAAGCATACAAAAGCATACAAAACACCGTTTTTAAGTATACAAACTGTCATATTCATGTATATGTCGTGTGTAATGGCTTATGTTTGCAAAATCAAGATAAAATAGCTGTTTTCAGCTTGCAAAAACATACAAAATGCTGTTCTCAAGTATTTAAACTGTCATATTCATGTTTCTGTCGTGTATAATGGCTAAAGTTGGTGAAATCAAGATAAAATTGCTGTTTTAAGCATGCAAAAGCATACAAAACACGGTTTTTAAGTATACAAACTGTCATATTCATGTATATGTCGTGTGTAATGGCTTATGTTTGCAAAATCTAGATAAAATAGCTGTTTTAAGCTTCCAAAAACATACAAAATGCTGTTTTCAAGTATATAAACTGTCATATTCATGTTTCTGTCATGTATAATGGCTAATGTTGGTGAAATCCAGATAAAATTGCTGTTTTAAGCATGCAAAAGCATACAAAACACCGTTTTTAAGTACACAAACTGTCATATTCATGTATATGTCGTGTGTAATGGCTTATGTTTACAAAATCAAGATAAAATAGCTGTTTTCAGCTTGCAAAAACATACAAAATGCTGTTTTCAAGTATTTAAACTCTCATATTCATGTTTCTGTCGTGAATAATGGCTAATGTTGGTGAAATCAAGATAAAATTGCTGTTTTAAGCAAGCAAAAGCATACAAAACACTGTTTTTAGGTATACAAACTGTCATATTCATGTATATGTCGTGTGTAATGGCTTATGTTTTTCAAAATCTAGATAAAATAGCTGTTTTCAGCTTCCATAAATATACAAAATGCTGTTTTCAAGTATATAAACTGTCATATTCATGTTTCTGTCGTGTATAATGGCTAATGTTGGTGAAATCAAGATAAAATTGCTGTTTTAAGCATGCAAAAGCATACAAAACACCGTTTTTAAGTATACATACTGTCATATTCATGTATATGTCGTGTGTAATGGCTTATGTTTGCAAAATCAAGATAAATAGCTGTTTTCAGCTTGCTAAAACATACAAAATGCTGTTTTCAAATATTTGAACTGTCATATTCATGTTTATGTCGTGTATAATGGCTAATGTTGGTGAAATCAAGATAAAATTGCTGTTATAAGCTTACAAAAGCATACAAAACACCGTTTTTAAATATACAAACTGTCATATTCATGTATATGTCGTGTGTAATGGCTTATGTTTGCAAAATCAAGATAAAATAGCTGTGTTCAGCTTGCAAAAACATACAAAATGCTGTTTTCAATTATTTTAACTGTCATATTCATGTTTCTAACGTGTATAATGGCTAATGTTGGTGAAATCAAGATAAAATTACTGTTTTAAGCATGCAAAAGCATACAAAACACCGTTTTTAAGTATAAAAACTGTCATATTCATGTATATGTCGTGTGTAATGGCTTATGTTTGCAAATTTAAGATAAAATAGCTGTTTTCAGCTTCCAAAAACATACAAAATGCTGTTTTCAAGTATTTAAACTGTCATATTCATGTTTCTGTCGTGTATAATGGCTAATATTGGTGAAATCAAGATAAAATTGTTGTTTTAAGCATGCAAAAGCATACAAAACACCGTTTTTAAGTATACAAACTGTCATATTCATGTATATGTCGTGTGTAATGGCTTATGTTTGCAAAATCAAGATAAAATAGCTATTTTCAGCTTGCAAAAACATACAAAATGCTGTTTTCAAGTATTAAAACTGTCATATTCATGTTTCTGTCGTTTATAATGGCTAATGATGGTGAAATCAAGATAAAATTGCTGTTTTAAGCATGCAAAAGCATACAAAACACCGATTTTAAGTATACAAACTGTCATATTCATGTATATGTCGTGTGTAATGGCTTATGTTTGCAAAATCAAGATAAAATAGCTGTTTTCAGCTTGCAAAAACATATAAAATGCTGTTTTCAAGTATTTAAACTGTCATATTCATGTTTCTGTCATGTATAATGGCTAATGTTGGTGAAATCCAGATAAAATTGCTGTTTTAAGCATGCAAAAGCATACAAAACACCGTTTTTAAGTACACAAACTGTCATATTCATGTATATGTCGTGTGTAATGGCTTATGTTTGCAAAATCAAGATAAAATAGCTGTTTTCAGCTTGCAAAAACATACAAAATGCTGTTTTCAAGTATTTAAACTGTCAAATTTATGTTTCTGTCGTGTATAATAGCTAATGTTGGTGAAATCCAGATAAAATTGCTGTTTTAAACATGCAAAAGCATACAAAACACCGATTTTAAGTATACAAACTGTCATATTCATGTATATGTCGTGTGTAATGGCTTATGTTTGCAAAATCAAGATAAAATAGCTGTTTTCAGCTTGCAAAAACATATAAAATGCTGTTTTCAAGTATTTAAACTGTCATATTCATGTTTCTGTCATGTATAATGGCTAATGTTGGTGAAATCCAGATAAAATTGCTGTTTTAAGCATGCAAAAGCATACAAAACACCGCTTTTAAGTATACAAACTGTCATATTCATGTATATGTCTTGTGTAATGGCTTATGTTTGCAAAATCAAGATAAAATAGCTGTTTTCAGCTTGCAAAAACATACAAAATGCTGTTTTCAAGTATATAAACTGTCATATTTATGTTTCTCTTGTGTATAATAGCTAATGTTGGTGAAATTCAGATAAAATTGCTGTTTTAAACATGCAAAAGCACACAAAACACAGTTTTTAAGTATACAAACTGTCATATTCATGTATATGTCGTGTGTAATAGCTGTTTGCAAAATCAAGATAAAATAGCTGTTTTCAGCTTGCAAAAACATACAAAATGCTGTTTTCAAGTATTTAAACTCTCATATTCATGTTTCTGTCGTGAATAATGGCTAATGTTGGTGAAATCAAGATAAAATTGCTGTTTTAAGCATGCAAAAGCATACAAAACACTGTTTTTAGGTATACAAACTGTCATATTCATGTATATGTCGTGTGTAATGGCTTATGTTTGCAAAATCTAGATAAAATAGCTGTTTTCAGCTTCCATAAATATACAAAATGCTGTTTTCAAGTATATAAACTGTCATATTCATGTTTCTGTCGTGTATAATGGCTAATGTTGGTGAAATCAAGATAAAATTGCTGTTTTAAGCATGCAAAAGCATACAAAACACCGTTTTTAAGTATACATACTGTCATATTCATGTATATGTCGTGTGTAATGGTTTATGTTTACAAAATCAATATAAAATAGCTGTTTTCAGCTTGTAAAAACATACAAAATGCTGATTTCAAGTATTTAAACTGTCATATTTATGTTTCTGTCGTGTATAATAGCTAATGTTGGTGAAATCAAGATAAAATTGCTGTTTTAAACATGCAAAAGCATAAAAAACACAGTTTTTAAGTATACAAACTGTCATATTCATGTATATGTCGTGTGTAATGGCTGTTTGCAAAATCAAGATAAAATAGCTGTTTTCAGCTTGCAAAAACATACAATATTCATGTTTCTGTCGTGAATAATGGCTAATGTTGGTGAAATCAAGATAAAATTGCTGTTTTAAGCATGCAAAAGCATACAAAACACTGTTTTTAGGTATACAAACTGTCATATTCATGTATATGTCGTGTGTAATGGCTTATGTTTGCAAAATCTAGATAAAATAGTTGTTTTCAGCTTGCAGAAATATACAAAATGCTGTTTTCAAGTATTTAAACTGTCATATTCATGTTTCTGACGTGTATAATGGCTAATGTTGGTGAAATCAAGATAAAATTGCTGTTTTAAGCATGCAAAAGCATACAAAACACCGTTTTTAAGTATACAAACTGTCATATTCATGTATATGTCGTGTGTAATGGCTTATGTTTGCAAAATCAAGATAAAATAGCTGTTTTCAGCTTGTAAAAACATACAAAATGCTGTTTTCAAGTATTTAAACTGTCATATTCATGTTTCTGTCGTGTATAATGGCTAATGTTGGTGAAATCAACATAAAATTGCTGCTTTAAGCAAGCAAAAGCATACAAAACACCGTTTTTAAGTATACAAACTGTCATATTCATGTATATGTCGTGTGTAATGGCTTATGTTTGCAAAATCAAGATAAAATAGTTGTTTTCAGCTTGCAAAAACATACAAAATGCTGTTTTCAAATATTTGAACTGTCATATTCATGTTTCTGTCGTGTATAATGGCTAATGTTGGTGAAATCAAGATAAAATTGCTGTTTTAAGTATGCAAAAGCATACAAAACACTGTTTTTAAGTATACAAACTGTCATATTCATGTATATGTCGTGTGTATTGGCTAATGTTTGCAAATTCAAGATAAAATTGCTGTTTTCAACTTGCAAAAATATACAAAATGCTGTTTTCAAGTATTTAAACTCTCATATTCATGTTTCTGTCGTGAATAATGGCTAATGTTGGTGAAATCAAGATAAAATTGCTGTTTTAAGCATGCAAAATCATACAAAACACTGTTTTTAAGTATACAAACTGTCATATTCATGTATATGTCGTGTGTATTGGCTTATGTTTGCAAAATCTAGATAAAATAGCTGTTTTAAGCTTCCAAAAACATACAAAATGCTGTTTTCAAGTATTTAAACTGTCATATTCATGTTTCTGTAGTGTATAATGGCTAATGTTGGTGAAATCAAGATAAAATTGCTGTTTTAAGCATGCAAAAGCATACAGAACACCGTTTTTAAGTATACAAACTGTCATATTCATGTATATGTCGTGTGTAATGGCTTATGCTTGCAAAATCAAGATAAAATAGCTGTTTTCAGCTTCCAAAAACATACAAAATGCTGTTTTTTAAAGTATTTAAACTGTCATATTTATGTTTCTGTCGTGTATAATGGCTTATGTTGGTAAAATCAAGTTAAAATTGCTGTTTTAAGCATGCACAAAAATACAAATCACCGTTTTTAAGTATACAAACTGTCATATTCATGTATATGTCGTGTGTAATGGCTTATGCTTGCAAAATCAAGATAAATTAGCTGTTTTCAGCTTCCAAAAACATACAAAATGCTGTTTTCAAGTAATTAAACTGTCATAATCAGGTTTCTGTCGTGTATAATGGCTAAAGTTGGTGAAATCAAGATAAAATTGCTGTTTTAAGCATGCAAAAAAATACAAAACACCGTTTTTAAGTATACAAACTGTCATATTCATGTATATGTCGTGTGTAATGGCTTATGTTTGCAAAATCAAGATAAAATAGCTGTTTTCAGCTTCCAAAAACAAACAAAATGCTGTTTTCAAGAATTTAAACAGTTATATTCATGTTTCTGTCGTGTATAATAGCTAATGTTGGTGAAATTCAGATAAAATTGCTGTTTTAAACATGCAAAAGCATACAAAACACAGTTTTTAAGTATACAAACTGTCATATTCATGTATATGTCGTGTGTAATAGCTGTTTGCAAAATCAAGATAAAATAGCTGTTTTCAGCTTGCAAAAACATACAAAATGCTGTTTTCAAGTATTTAAACTCTCATATTCATGTTTCTGTCGTGAATAATGGCTAATGTTGGTGAAATCAAGATAAAATTGCTGTTTTAAGCATGCAAAAGCATACAAAACACTGTTTTTAGGTATACAAACTGTCATATTCATGTATATGTCGTGTGTAATGGCTTATGTTTGCAAAATCTAGATAAAATAGCTGTTTTCAGCTTCCATAAATATACAAAATGCTGTTTTCAAGTATATAAACTGTCATATTCATGTTTCTGTCGTGTATAATGGCTAATGTTGGTGAAATCAAGATAAAATTGCTGTTTTAAGCATGCAAAAGCATACAAAACACCGTTTTTAAGTATACATACTGTCATATTCATGTATATGTCGTGTGTAATGGTTTATGTTTGCAAAATCAATATAAAATAGCTGTTTTCAGCTTGTAAAAACATACAAAATGCTGATTTCAAGTATTTAAACTGTCATATTCATGTTTCTGTCGTGTATAATGGCTAATGTTGGTGAAATCAAGATAAAATTGCTGTTTTAAGCATGTAAAAGCATACAAAACACCGTTTTTAAGTATACAAATTGTCATATTCATGTATATGTCGTGTGTAATGGCTTATGTTTGCAAAATCAAGATAAATAGCTGTTTTCAGCTTGCTAAAACATACAAAATGCTGTTTTCAAATATTTGAACTGTCATATTCATGTTTATGTCGTGTATAATGGCTAATGTTGGTGAAATCAAGATAAAATTGCTGTTATAAGCATACAAAAGCATACAAAACACCGTTTTTAAATATACAAACTGTCATATTCATGTATATGTCGTGTGTAATGGCTTATGTTTGCAAAATCAAGATAAAATAGCTGTGTTCAGCTTGCAAAAACATACAAAATGCTGTTTTCAATTATTTTAACTGTCATATTCATGTTTCTAACGTGTATAATGGCTAATGTTGGTGAAATCAAGATAAAATTACTGTTTTAAGCATGCAAAAGCATACAAAACACCGTTTTTAAGTATACAAACTGTCATATTCATGTATATGTCGTGTGTAATGGCTTATGTTTGCAAAATCAAGATAAAATAGCTGTTTTCAGCTTCCAAAAACATACAAAATGCTGTTTTCAAGTATTTAAACTGTCATATTCATGTTTCGGTCGTGTATAATGGCTAATATTGGTGAAATCAAGATAAAATTGTTGTTTTAAGCATGCAAAAGCATACAAAACACCGTTTTTAAGTATACAAACTGTCATATTCATGTATATGTCGTGTGTAATGGCTTATGTTTGCAAAATCAAGATAAAATAGCTATTTTCAGCTTGCAATAACATACAAAATGCTGTTTTCAAGTATTAAAACTGTCATATTCATGTTTCTGTCGTTTATAATGGCTAATGATGGTGAAATCAAGATAAAATTGCTGTTTTAAGCATGCAAAAGCATACAAAACACCGATTTTAAGTATACAAACTGTCATATTCATGTATATGTCGTGTGTAATGGCTTATGTTTGCAAAATCAAGATAAAATAGCTGTTTTCAGCTTGCAAAAACATATAAAATGCTGTTTTCAAGTATTTAAACTGTCATATTCATGTTTCTGTCATGTATAATGGCTAATGTTGGTGATATCCAGATAAAATTGCTGTTTTAAGCATGCAAAAGCATACAAAACACCGTTTTTAAGTACACAAACTGTCATATTCATGTATATGTCGTGTGTAATGGCTTATGTTTGCAAAATCAAGATAAAATAGCTGTTTTCAGCTTGCAAAAACATACAAAATGCTGTTTTCAAGTATTTAAACTCTCATATTCATGTTTCTGTCGTGAATAATGGCTAATGTTGGTGAAATCAAGATAAAATTGCTGTTTTAAGCATGCAAAAGCATACAAAACACTGTTTTTAGGTATACAAACTGTCATATTCATGTATATGTCGTGTGTAATGGCTTATGTTTGCAAAATCTAGATAAAATAGCTGTTTTCAGCTTCCATAAATATACAAAATGCTGTTTTCAAGTATATAAACTGTCATATTCATGTTTCTGTCGTGTATAATGGCTAATGTTGGTGAAATCAAGATAAAATTGCTGTTTTAAGCATGCAAAAGCATACAAAACACCGTTTTTAAGTATACATACTGTCATATTCATGTATATGTCGTGTGTAATGGTTTATGTTTGCAAAATCAATATAAAATAGCTGTTTTCAGCTTGTAAAAACATACAAAATGCTGATTTCAAGTATTTAAACTGTCATATTCATGTTTCTGTCGTGTATAATGGCTAATGTTGGTGAAATCAAGATAAAATTGCTGTTTTAAGCATGCAAAAGCATACAAAACACCGTTTTTAAGTATACAAATTGTCATATTCATGTATATGTCGTGTGTAATGGCTTATGTTTGCAAAATCAAGATAAAATAGCTGTTTTCAGCTTGCTAAAACATACAAAATGCTGTTTTCAAATATTTGAACTGTCATATTCATGTTTATGTCGTGTATAATGGCTAATGTTGGTGAAATCAAGATAAAATTGCTGTTATAAGCATACAAAAGCATACAAAACACCGTTTTTAAATATACAAACTGTCATATTCATGTATATGTCGTGTGTAATGGCTTATGTTTGCAAAATCAAGATAAAATAGCTGTTTTCAGCTTGCAAAACATACAAAATGCTGTTTTCAAGTATATAAACTCTCATATTCATGTTTCTGTCGTGAATAATGGCTAATGTTGGTGAAATCAAGATAAAATTGCTGTTTTAAGCATGCAAAAGCATTCAAAACACTGTTTTTAGGTATACAAACTGTCATATTCATGTATATGTCGTGTGTAATGGCTTATGTTTGCAAAATCTAGATAAAATAGCTGTTTTCAGCTTGCATAAATATACAAAATGCTGTTTTCAAGTATTTAAACTGTCATATTCATGTTTCTGTCGTGTATAATGGCTAATGTTG
The DNA here is from genome assembly GCA_963942605.1 of Poecilus cupreus. Classification (NCBI taxonomy): domain Eukaryota; kingdom Metazoa; phylum Arthropoda; class Insecta; order Coleoptera; family Carabidae; genus Poecilus; species Poecilus cupreus. The sequence goes on along the minus strand of CAWWDY010001569.1, from coordinate 2,336 downwards.
GTAAATCAAGATAAAATTGCTGTTTTAAGCATGCAAAAGCATACAAAACACCGTTTTTAAGTATACAAACTGTCATATTCATGTATATGTCGTGTGTAATGGCTTGTGTTTGCAAAATCAAGATAAAATAGCTGTTTTCAGCTTGCAAAAACATACAAAATGCTGTTTTCAAGTTGTTACCCTGTAAAACCGTGGTGGTTATGCAGGCGTAACTTTGCTCCTTGATGGAGGCAGCTAGCTAAATAGATCAGTGGAGATGGGTGTGGGTCGATTTTTGGTTCTAGGAAATCGATAACAACGGTAATATTAGAGAGGGCGCCACGCGGTCGCTTTACAGCCAGCGGTACCCAACCGCGAAGGTACCAGGAGCAGAAACAATAATCTAGGCGCGCAGGAAGGTAACGGATACAGCGTAAGGAAATGTGGTGTACGAGGAGTGCATCCGCTGCGCAACCGTCAGCAGCAACCAAGATGTTGGAGACCTGTTCAAATAAAAACACAACAAAACAAATAACACTAAATAAATATATATAACAATACCAGCGTGCTCAGTAACCCATCATACTTACCGTGATTTGTGTATCACAGAACGAGATAATAATGATAAAGTAACACTCACTTTGTCACCACTGATTGATTGGGTCGGTTGGGTAAGTTGCCTTACATTCAAACACAGAAAAGTTAAAGTAAAAATATTTACTGCGTTGATGAAAATGTAATAAACAAAAAATAAACAAAAGAAACTACGCACTGTGTAGGGGTGACGCGAGGAAGAACAGCCAATGCTGCTTTGAGTAAATGACGTGAATGAAATACCGTAACGTTTATACACTGCCCGCAAATAAAGTACAAAAGTTCTAAAACATAAGACCCTAGGTCGATCGACGTCGGTTTACAACAATGGGGTTGAGCGTATAAGACGTATAAGAACAATAAAACAATTCTCGGATTACCCCAGACAAGGCGTTGCGAAATCAACAGTAAATAATAATTGAAATTATAATAATTGAAATTACAATAATTTATAAATGAAAATGTTTAATTTACATAAAGCAACATGTAATAATATTAATAACTAAACCAATCAAAGTGTTTCTGACAATAATTAAAACTGATAGAATAAATGAGACAACAATCGTAAAAACTGACCAATCTCCATCGGCAACAATGAGATGGCAAATGGTTGCACAAATACACAAAATCAGGGCGATAAAATTCGCGGGAGAAATAACAAGTAGCTAACAGTTATAATAATTCACTTAGCTGTACGACGAGCCACTACTGGCCGCTGGAGTACCCCTTGCCCCTCGCTCCGCGCTCTTATGGGCCGCCAATATCTGGATCACTGGATCTGGCTCGCGGCGGGTGCACTTTGGCGGTCTGGGCTGAGACGCAGGACACCGAAGGCTGTTGGTCGGGTACCAAGGAAGCTAGGTATGCGCTGCCTGAGTTTGAGCGCACTCACGAGGCGTGAAGGTGGAACAATGGCGGTCGCCGACCGTTTATTTTAAATCCTCAACAACTGAGCTATTCCGGAGAATGCAAACGAAATATCACACAAACACTGCTCCCGAAACTACGTTTGGTGATTACCCAAGATCCCCAAAACTGGGTATTGCAGAAACAATATTAGTAAACAACCAAAACTTATAAACGACGGTACGACTTCAACTGTTCTCGCTTCGTGTCTTTCTTTCTCAACTTCCCACTGACTTGTGTAAAATTTTTAATTTTAAGAAAGAGAGTCATGGACAAGGACAGCTATACGAATTTAAGAAGAAAACAAAGAAAGTGTCAGAACACTAGCGACAAACAATAAAAACAGCAACTAAAGGCATGTATACAATGCATAATCTCGCAGAAAAGGCAGGCAAACAAGGGAATTAAATGTGAAAGGTAGTTTAAGGGTTATTATTAATAATCGAGGATGTACTGTAGTTTATGTTTATAACGAGAATAAAGGTCTAAATATTTAAACTAAGTTTTATCAAATACGCAGCGCTATAGCTGCGCCTTTACACACTAATGACGCCTGCGCGTTTAAACAATTCTAAAGTGTCAACAAGATATCAACAATTATTTGTTCCTTGGAGGGAAAAAGGGAAATAATTCTAATATGTGGCAACTAAAGCACGGCAATAAATCAAATTTAACTATGTAAATCATTACAGGTAAGTGTAAAATCAGAAATTATTAAGTTACATTGATCAATTCTTTAACTACACAATTTTTCTTTTAGGTTAGTAGAGGAAAGGAAACCAATAAATTAATGAGAAAGGATCTAAGGATATGAACAAAAAAAAAAGGAATGGGATACGAAACTGACACGTAACAAA